>VZUA01011373.1:33111-43199 GCA_013401035.1 Horornis vulcanius | reverse complement strand
TTTGTTTGGTTTTTTGTTTGTTTGTTTGTTTTTCTCCTGTGAAACTGTGTCCTATCTGACTTGTGGAGCTCCAGTTTCAAAAACTGCTCTTAGGGTTTCAAGGACAGATATGTGTGTGTGAGAAACTGTGTGTTCATGAGGAGTTAGGAAACAAGGATTTGGAAGAGGGAAAATTTGTTTATGGATTACTGTTTCTTGACAGACTACTGTAGTTAAAAAGCTGATAGTTTTAGGAACAAATGAAGTTCAGGATTCCTCTCTATCTGGTTCATGTCCTTGTCTTAGGGAAGAGTTATTGCATCACGGGCATCCTCTTTTCCTTGTCTAGTAGGCTCAGAAGAGAAGATTCTCCCTCAGTGTCATCGGCAGCCTGGTTGTTACATTGCTTTCCTGGAAGGTGAGGGGATGTGGGTGTGAACTCTTCATGCAGAGGGCATGAGTGCAGTGACCACTGCTTGCAAGCTATGCAAAGTTTGCCACTTTGTAGGAGAGGATTCACCATCAGAGAGATGACAGTGAAATGCTTCTGCTTGTAAAAGACCCCAGCTCTTATAGATGCTAGCAAATTAATAGCTAATTCACTACAAAAATGTTGAATACAACATCTGAGAACAGATTTGAGAAACATTTTTCTTGGATACTTCTTTGTTACTTTAGGGGTTTTAAATTATTTCATCCCCACCTCTGCAGCCAGAGTATGAAAAAAGCCAGTGCTCCTGTGAGAGGGCAGATCTTCAGCCTTTGAGCCCCAGGCTCTGTTAAATTTTGTTTTCTGGCTTGGACTTGTGAATGCTGTTCTGTGAGCTGAATACCTCAGCAGGATGGGGCAGTGCCAAGTGTTGCCTCACTGCAACTACATCCCTCTTCTTACTGCTATGGATTCAGGCCCTTGCCTTAATTTATGTGTGTTGTGATGCAGGTGCTTTTGCACCACAAAAACCTTTTTGTGGGGGGAAAAAGATAAAGTACTGAGGTTGGGACTATAATGTGTGCTCTCTGTGTGTCTTTGTTTAAATTCTTTAGAAAAAGTAGACACTGCATAATCTAACAGAAGGATGAAGCAGTGTTGACACAAGGAAGTGTGTGTTCAACCCAGGTCTCATGTACAGCCAGCAATTAATCCAGCAAGTGAATGACCATTTGAGACCAGTAACACACCAAAAGGCTGATTTGAACTTGGATTTAGTAGTACATTTACAGTGACTTCTCAGCAGTTGTGTTCACTTGGAGTAAGATTTGGGTCACACATAAAGGAAACATGGGTATGCCAACATGGATCCTTGTGGGTCTTTTCCAACTCAGCATATTCTGTGATTCTGTGATAGGTCTTTCATTCATTATTCATCTGCTAAATACTTTTTCTGTTTTTCCTTGTGTACATGCCAGGATGCTGCACATGTAACTCGCTCTTGTGTGAGGCCAACCTTGTATTACTCATGTCATTTCCTCGTCTTCTTTCAGCAACCACCTGTTGATTTATTCCTTGCCTTTCTCCAGGCTGAATTACCCTTGACAGGTGCTGCAGGAGAGATGGAAACTCATGGTACAAGATATACTGCATACAAAGTCTTAAGGTTTACAAGTGGAGAGTTACATGAGCTTAAAAGGAGTCTTAGACTGTCTTGTATCAGAAAGTGTTCTCATGGTAATCACTTCTTTGTTGCTTTCTGCACTTTTGCTGTGCTATCTTCTAGCCCATTTGAGGTTGGATAAGAAGTAAACTTCAGACCTGTGTTGGTAGGGAAGAGGTGAAGAGCCACTGACCCAGAACAATGCCTCTCCACCTTGGCTTATCTGTACGTCTGTTCTGTGTGTTCACTGTAGACAGAGTCATGAGCTCAGCTCCAGAGAGCTTACTGAATTGTCTCAGAGTGGTGCTGCTGGGGAGCTCTCTGTGGAAAAAGGCAAATGGGATGTCACCAGGGAGCTGCTGCAAGATGGAGCGGGGGAGGGGGAGATGGAAAAATGAGGTTGATGTGAAGAGGAGTAGACAGGAGCTTAGGGACATGGCAACACAACAACATACCTCAGTCTGTGGCATGGTTCCATTTCTCTCTTATAAATCTTGCACTGCAAACACAATTCTCAGTAGCATCATCTTGCCTCTAGAGAACAGGAGCACCTGCACCATCTGTCAGCCTCATCCTCTCTAAGGCAGGGGATCCCTGTGCTCTTTGCTGCTACCTCGGGAGTTTGTTCATCTGAAACGACAGCATAACCCATGCCTTTCCCCCTGCTGCTTTTGACAGAACTGTAAAGGTTCACTTTGCTTCTCTGCTCACCATCCTTCAATGGTTGGAGAGGAGACCTGGCATGGGTGGAATTACAGCTGCTGATTTTAAGTTTCTCTCTTTAGCCCTCTCACTTACACAACACTGTCAGTGCCATAAGGTGGTATTGCTGTGGCTCTTTGCCCCAGGACATGGTGCTGCCTCATCCATGCAGGGTGGGGGCTGCAAGGTGGGTGCCAAGGCTGCCTTCCACTCTTCCCCACACAGTGAGTGCCTGCAGGTGTTCCTGCAGGGTGGGAACCACCAGGATTATGCACATTTGCTTGTTTGCTCGAGTCCTTGGTAGCAAAGGATTACCTGCAAAGAAAGCAGGATTCTTCCCACTGCGAGCCATGTGCCTCCTGAGCAGTGCTTTGGTGTTTAACCAGCCAGATAGCTTTTGCAAATAAGCTGGAGGAGGAAGTAGTGGCACTTCATACTTACGTTTTTGTGTTTTGTTTTTGTTGTTTTCTTTTAACAAAACTGAGCTTCATTTTATATGTCAGTCATTTTTATTAGACTGTGGTTTTGCTTGTTGTCACATCTGCTTAATTTTGCTGCTTATTAGATAAACATTAGATATTCATTGACTTTCAAAATCAACCACTGGCATTCTTGAGATTTCATAGCAACAAATTGTACTACAGAGAGAGAGAGAGGGAGAAGTGGTGCTGTGCAGGAATAATGTCAGTAATGCCAGGTATTTCTGTGAGATGGCAACTGTTTTCTTTGCAGTTGTCAGTCTCTTGCAAACAAGAAAGATGTGGTCAGACTTCATCCCAAATAGCACTTGGTAGGGGTGAGAGAAATGCCACCTCAGAAGCTTTGCCACAAGAGCAAGGGCTTCTATGATTTGGATTGAGAGGATGCTTTCTGTATGGTGCATTTCTTGGAATGGCACTTAGAAACTTGGTGAGCCCAGAAAGGTATCAGGCTCAGTCAGAGTTGGATGCTGAGCATTTGATACTTAGAATAAAACAAAAACCCCCAACGTGCCACTGACAGTATATGCTAAATAACCCAAGATTTTTCTGTGTTTGGAACATGAATATTTTATTTCCTTAAGCCAGATCTGAGGTCACAGGTCAGTGCCAGACAAAGAGCTGATCTGTTTTATGCTCCTGCTTGCCTGGAATACTTGCCATTTCCTAAAGCTTAGAGAGGGTTTGACAGATACCCTCTTCTGTCAGGTAGTACAGCTTTTCTACAGTAGTTGAATTTTAGTGAGACATTAATGAAACATTTTTTTTTAATTCTATGGGTTTTTGTTTGTTTGTGGTTTTGGTCCATACTCGTAAGAATTGCTTTGATTCTTTGATATGCCAATAAAACCCTGTGTGTTCTTAAATGTGTGACAGACACTCAACCAATTAACGTAGTTTACTTTTTGTATCAAAACTTTGAGCAAGTCTTGCATACCTGTGTGACACCAGAGCTGTTGTTCTGCCACAAGCCATCCCTCCAGACCTCCAGCTGCTGTCCATGACCTGCAGGTCATGAGTTAAAGCTACCTACCTGGTATGGATGTCCCTGATACCCTAATTGCATCACACATGGAACAAGAAACCTTGCATTTCAGCAGGATTTATAGGTTGTTTATAGCATCTTCGTGGTTGTCTGGTGCAGCCTGTAGGATTTGGGCCATCCAGTTCTGTTCTGTGCAGCAGAAGATTGTGTCTGCTGAGTGTTGTCACTAAGGATGCACAATTTTCACTCCAGTTTACTGGAGATGTCTGAGAACCAGATGCATGTTTTTGGTATTTAAGTATGTGTGGTGTGATAAGTGTGTTATGGCCAGCTATATTCTAGCTTCATTCATGGTTTGAATTCTATATTGACAAAGACAACCCAAAGGTATCCACTGCCACAATTGCACAACTTCTCCTTTTTGGCACCAATTTATCTTAGTACAGAAGAACCACAGAAGGTGGCTATCAAAGATGGGGAAACAGAGGATGAATGTCAATCAGTAATTAGTGAGGAAGCTAAAGAAGGTGTGATGAAACAAAGCCTAATGGATCAGGTAATGCTACTATGGGAGACTATGTGGCAACAGACAGCACTGAATTTCAGGACTTCTGATCAAGTAACAAGGAAATCATGCAGTTGCCCAAGGGCTGATGCTCCCTTTTTAGTACCCAGGTGCCAAGACAGTTTCTGTATTGGTGGAGCACCTTGGTTTCACTGGTAAGATAATGGAATTTGACATCAGTTGTGGTTACTCTACTGGCATCTTTAATGAATTTATTTTTATTCTTTGTTTATGTCTGTGTGGACAAGAGCAAAAAGTGATTATATAGCCTAAAATGCTGAAAGCAGTCTTCAAAAAACCTCCCTTGTCCTAAGGGAAATGAGATTTTTAGATGTGCTGTTTTGCTGTTACTGTGCTGCAGTGCTGCATGATTGCTTTCATCAGCTAGCAGGGAAGAATTTGCAGAGCAAGGCTGGAAGGGAGTTCTTGGGTCATTTTCAGTATAGAGTATTCCCTTGTACATCAAATGGGAGTCCACCCTGGTTAACCTAGGCATTGGAAGGATGGTATGGATGGTATTCAACAGTATTTATTGGCATAATGGCCTATGAAAATACATGCTATGTCAGAAGACTCTTTCCAAAAAAGCTTCTGTAGTGACTGTTGTGAGTTACTCTCAGTATTTTCTTACAGCTCTAGTGTTTGCTCCATCAGGGTGCAGTTTGATTGGATCTCAGCTCATGCCTTGATGATAACTGGAAGAGATTTGTTTTTGCTCCAGCAACCATCATGTCTCCTGCAGGACAGTGCATGCAGCAGTGTGACAGCTGTAATTCTGCAGTGCCAGAGACAGCAATTGTACACAGCTGAAAAGACACCTTGTATCCAAACTTGTTAGCAGGGCCTGTTGAGATAGACAAGGGGTAATGGTTGCAAACTGAAGGAGGGTCAATTTAAATTAGATATAGGAGAAATTTTTTTACAAAGAGGGTGGTGAAACACTGGAACACGTTGCCCAGAGAAGTGGTAGATGTCTCACCCCTGTAAACATTCCAGGATGGACAGGGCTCTGAGCAGTCTGGGCTAGTTGAAGATGTCCCTCGTTGCAGTGGGGTTCAGTGAAGTGACCTTTAAAGGTCCCGCCCGACCCGGGCCATTCTGTGACTCTACAATTCTGTCGGTAGGTTGAATGTACATTTCTTTCAGGAAGCTGTCTCCTGTGGCTTTTCTTTTTCTCTTTTTACCGTATCTCTGACCATACATCGCTGCTTGGCGTATTCAGCAGCTGGAACAGCATCTTCCCTGCGCGATGAGGCAGCCGCTGCTCCAGCCCCCGGGAGGCTCGGGCCGCACATGGAACAAGCGGCTCCCAAAGGCCCCGCACGGGATGCGGTGCCCGAGGACGCTCGGGTCAACGTTGCCATCTACTGGGGCTCTGCCGGAGCTGCCAGCTGCCTCCAGCTGGGAAATCCTGCCTCCTGCTGCCCCTGGGCTGGCGCCGGGAAGTGGGCGGTAACAGTGTGTGCGTGCCACAGCTGAAAAACAAAAGCCTCCCCCCAAGGTGGCTTTGGGATGAGTTTAGAGAAAAGAGGCTGGGGAAAGAAACTGGGGAAGGAAAAGTACTCTTGGAGTAAATCTTTCGTTGCCTTCTCCTTTCCCCAGGGGGGAAAAAAAAAAAAAGCCACCACTGCTATGGACATTTGTTTCAAGCAGTTACTACTGGCCTGTACTTTACAATAATTGTATTCTGTACACGGTGGTTTTGCTCATATCCATTCCTCTCTACCCTAAGTGTCTCGATGCCCAATGAGACACTTGCATCAAATAGAAGTGTTTTAGCATGTTTGTGCTCCTAAGAGGCCCATAGCACTCTGAGGAAAATTAAGAATTATTTTCTCTGTTGCATTAATTTATTTCCTTTAACTGTATAATGCAGGTAAATTTCTTAGGTGTATATCAAAGACTAGACTGTTTCTTCTGTTTTAAAGATAAACACAATAAAACAAGTAGGTGAAATGATATTTCAAAGGGCTTATTATTTAAATAGTTTCAACTTGCTAAGCAGCTTGAGCACCTTTAGCTTTTTTATTTTCCATCTATCCAGGATGGAGATATATAGATGTGTGTGTGTGTGTGTGTGTGTATATATATATATAAAAGATGAAAACTACACTTTTTTAAACAAAAAAAATCTGCCATGTGTAAATTAGTTAGCAAGACTTCTCCTTTCTCCCATCCCCTCAAGTGCCAGTTTAAAATGTAATAGAATCTCTAGAGGCACAGAAATGCTGTTTATGCTCCCAGGATTTGCTGAATAGGGAAGTTCAAAAGCAGATAAATCAGATCTCAATGTCTGATTTTAGCGTCAAACAAACTCTTGAACAGCAAAAGAAGAAAAAGGTGTAAAGTTGAGGAGCAGGACAATGTTGGGAAGAGGGGATAGCCAATATTTATATATTAAATTCTTTGAATTACAAGACGACTTTTTTTTTTCAGAAAGATTTGATTTGTATTTTCTCTGAGAACATTCTTGGTGCAGGAATGGATTTTCTTTCTCCAGTTCAGTTATAATAGACCACTTGGTACTGCAGGCTAGGATTATTAAGGTGCAATTTCAGAATAGATACATTATTACTATTATAATCCATGAATTGGTTCAGCAATTCATGCATTATAATAGTAACTCACAGGTTTAAAATATACTCTCAAAAAGCACAATAAAAGCAAAATAAATCAGGTGAAAGGAAGACTCTGTGTAACAGTAACTACAAGAGTAATTTTTTTTTTTTTCCAATGATAGGTGCAAAGAAATCTGAGATATTAAAACCACTTCTCTAATTATACAATCATTGAAAAAATAACCTAGTAAGAAGTGTGATTTGGTTTTTTTTGTTTTGTTTTGTTTTACTTTGGTATAGGAAAAAATTCTGAAATAAAGAATATAAATAAAATAAGGTCTTTTAGTAACAGACTGAATTAAATTGCTGTCCCCAGAAAGTGCAGACAACCCAGCCAATCTCCAAACAGTTTTTATAGCTTGCAATTCACCAAATGCCAATTGTGGAAATCTCCTTCCTGTCTGTCACTCAGGTTGCTAACAGTGACATCCCTTTATGGACTCCTATCCTTTGCAGTTGNGTTTTTTTTTTTTTCTCCCCAGAAGAGGAGAAAGCCTTCCAAAACTTTCATGGGAGAAGCATGCCATATTTTCAGGAAGCACTGGGGAACAGTCCTGCCTGGAGTGAAATAACACATTTATTTTGGTGACTTGCCAGTCCCCAAAAATCCCTGTTGGTATCAGTATCTAAATGTTAGAGGATTTTGTAGAGGTTTTGTAGGTTTGGTCTGTCAGCATGGCTGTACAACAGCTTTTCTACATGATAAGAATTCTCCCTCATGTTTGAATCAAAGTTTTTGCTCCTGATGGTGTTATTTTGTTCAGCTATGGATCTCCACATGCTGTCTTGGTCTGTTATTGCCCAGCCTGCGATTCTGTTTTTACACAATGTTGCTAAGCTGGCTCGCTGACAGGAATATAGTCAGAGCTGTGAGCTGAATTCTGTTCCTTTACTACTGAATAGTCTGCAGGAAGAAAGAGTTCTCATCCTCTCCTCTCTCTCATGTGCTGTGGCTTCTGTCAGATCGAGGGTATTGTGATGAGGTGCCCTGTTGCTCCTTAGCAAAGCTTTCCCTGGGATATCCTCACTTCTTTACACTATTTATTCCTCCAGCAAGATCAGTGAAATCAGTGAAAACATGAATGTGTTGGTCTCTGGAACAGATGCCACAAATCAGTCTAGCACTTCTTTCTAATTTTAATGGAGATGAGCTACTGGTTGTAATTTCTTGAATCTCTCATTTAGGATGTAGAGAGACCATAAATCTTAGAACAACAAACATTCCCAAATCCTACACTTTGAAGTGAATGGGAGCTCCTGGGTCATCAGCACTTTTCGGAAATAAGCTGCTTAACTAGGTGTCCGAAGCTGTTACAGTCTTTTCTTTTTTTCTTTCTGAAAACTTTGGTCTCAATATTTGAGGGAATATACAACAAAAAATTTGCACAGTGGAGCAAGTCCTTCCCTGAACAGCCTCAGACAAAGCTGTTGGATACTGTAGCATCCAATCTCGGCACTCCTGAGTTCCAAGCCAAGAGTTTGGTTTGAAGATTACATTACATTTATTATTAGACTTTGTTTGGTGTGAGGGATTTGGATTTTCTTTTTGCTTTTAATATTGTTATTAAAATCCAAAACAAAACCAAGAAAACCCAATCCAAATATTAGGCTTGATGTGATTTTTTTTTTTTAATTGGCTGGGTTATTGTTTGTTTGGGTTTCTTTAAGTTTATTCTATCAGTACTTTTCATTCCCTATCTTACATCTTCTCCTTTGAAAACTTACTCTTACTTGGGTGTGGTGTGGGATAGTCTATAAATATTTGCTAAAATATGTTTCTCTGCAAAATATAACATAGGTAAATGTATGCAATATGTTATTATGTTCTTATTCTTGCTTCCTCATTTTTGTCTTTAGCTGAAAACTTAAATAAGTTTAACTCCATAGTCTCTATAGATGAATGAGTTAATCAAGCTGTGTGCTGTTACTTGAACCAGAGACTATTTTTAAAGAACAAGTACAAATTTTCCAGTACATAAACTATGTTGGCAATATACTGAAACACAGATAAAAAAAACAGAGCAATTTCTGAGAAGTGCTTGAAACCCTTGCTTAGGAAAGGAGAGGAAGAAACATGAAAGTAGCACTATGCTTATCTTCTATTAAAGGATCGTATCTTGGCACAAGTGTTTACATTTTACCTCAGGGTGAACTCCTCAGCCTGTTGGCTGACTTTTGAGGGCTGACTCATCCTGGCAGCAGCCTTCAGCAGCCTGGCTTGTTGGAGCCCATGTGGTATGGGACTCGTGTTTTAATGGCACAGGAACACTTCCGTGACAGCACTTCTGTGGGGATCTCAATGATCTCATTGTGGGCAGGTGCTCGTATTTCGTATTGGGGGTTATTCTGCCTGAATAATCTTGTATTATTATCTGTGTGCTCACAGGAGCACAGTAGTTTGGGGGGCTCAAGGTGCCCCTTGTAAGAGCAAAGAAGTAGGTAAGAGCTGAACTACCCTAGTGGAGGAGGTGAGGGGCATTCCCTGTGCTGGAAGTGTGGTGCTCTGCTGTTGCTTGTAACCCTGCAGCATTATTTGTGTTGGGTCTTTGACAGGCTGCAGCAGAGCCATCAGCACTCTGAGTTCCCCCTTTGTACCCACACAATCCAGAGCTTTGTGAAGTGGAAGCCCCACGCTGGAGCAGCCTGTTCCTGAAGGACTGTGCCAGGGCCCCAGGCTGAAGCAGTTCATGAAGAGCTGCAGCCCATGAGAAAGGACTCAGCTTGGAGGAGTTCATGGAGGAGGAAGAGCCCTCCCACTGAGGAGGAGGGATTGGAAGAAGCAATATGTGATGAACTGATTACAGCCCTCATTCCCCAACCAGGAGTAAAGTTAAGCCCAGGAAAAAAAGGTGGGTGGGGGAAAGGTGTTCTTAAGATTTGGTTCTATTTGCCATTATCCTACTCTGATCTGATTGGTGAGAAAATTAAACCAGTTTCCCCAAAACAAGCCTGTTTTTCCATGACAATGGAAGAATTGAAAAATCAAAGGAAAAACAGTCAATGTAGGGCAAGATAGACAAAATTAATCACCTCTCACTGGCAGCCTTACAGTGGTCAGTAAAACACAGTTAACATCTGTGGGATGCAGTAAGACAATTAAATAGATTTAGGATTTGGTTTTCTGTTTGAATGTTAGATTGAAATGTGGATGGTTTTCACAGAAAAAAA
>VZUA01011373.1:4762-16748 GCA_013401035.1 Horornis vulcanius | reverse complement strand
TATCCAGATCAGTGTCCCAGACCCTTTGCCTATCTTGTTCTTGGTTTCCCTAACAAGAGAGCCTGTTAGTATCAGCTGTGGTGTGAAGAACACCTCCCTGCTGGGAAAAAGGAGTGAAACCACTGTTTTTAACTAGGAGAGCGAATAGTTTGTGGTGAATATCCACATATACACATTACTGATGAAGAAGGAATTAGAATAGTAAAAACATCCTAATCCCATAATCTGAAATCCTCTGCTTCTCCTACACTGGGTTGTGGTGTTGGGGTTTCCTTTGAGCGGTGTCAAGGGAAATTTAGTTTCAATAATCCTAGAGAACAGCACAGACTTCAGAGAAAAATACCTTTATCTCAATTTAGCAATTATTTATTACTGTAAGAATGTTTAGGTATTTGTCCTCTGTTCACAGGGGGGTACAATTTGATAGAAACAAACATAACGTGGTTGCAAAGTCCTGAATCAGTTTGTGATAAGGCTGTGTTTGAGAGCCAGTTCTCTAGCAGGTTTCAGACAGCGTTTGAGATGCCCTCAGAGGCAGACCAGACAATATGGGAGAAGCTTTCATTGTAGTGCAGAGCACTTTGTCTGGGGACATAAACCTAATTCCTTGATTACCACTGACTCTCGTTTCAGCTCTGTTTCACCTGTGTATCTCTCCCATATGCAGTTGCCTCATACACCTTGCAGGTGCACTGTCCACAGAGTATTATCTCCTGCTGTTTTGTGTTACCAACCTAGATAACACTGTCTGGAGCTCTCCTTTATCAGGCATGGAGTTTGGAAGCTACTAAGATATGAAGGAAACTTTACATGGTGTAGAAGACCAGGATTGAGGTACGGAGTTCCAAACATTTAATCTGTGCTAACCAGGTATTGCAGAGAGGGGGAAGGAAGATGGCTTCAAAATGTCTTTAACACGTAGCCAGGCAGATTTTCCACTTTGCAGACTGATCTCAGGAAAAGCACATCTAACTAATGTGGGAGCCCTTTTCTGTAATTCTTGAAGGCTCTTGATCAGTAAGAAAAAAGAGCTGCTTTCCTCTGAATGGAAAGATGATGCTCAGAAAACAGAAAAGGGAGGAATAAACAGATTTATCCCATTTTGAAGAGGAAGCTTAGTACATTTTAGGATATTCTCATTCCCAATTATATCTCTAGAACATTTTCTAAAATTTATCAAGGTATTTGCTGTATTTGATTTGTCCTTGGGTTTGAGTATTAATTAATCTAATATTTTCATATAATCTTTCTTAGACTGGAAGGCTAAAGAATAAACTACGAACAGACAGGACTGTGAAAACTTTTGGCTGCTGTTTCCAGTGGGCTGTAGTAGTTAACAGCTCAAAAGAAAACCTGAGGATATAAAATGAAAAAGTTGGGTTTCTTACACGCTTGGTCGTTAGGCAGTTTAGTTGAGGGGAGGAGGGAAAGGAAGCCCCAAACCAAAACTGATTGCAAAAAGTGACAGCAAGAAGGCAGCAGGAAAAGAAGCCAGATCTTTAAGTGTCGTAGAAGTGTGTAACTCATAAGCATCAATGGAACAGTGCTCCTTTGTGTCACTTGAGAATCAAGCCCAGTAATATGGTGTTGTCCCTTTAGTGTAGTTCTTCTCTCACAGTTTTTTTTCTGCTTGTTAAACCAAAAGCATCCCAGTCTCTAGAAAAAGGAAAACTGAACTACATTTTGAAAAGACATACAAAATGCTAAAATCCAAAGTAATCTTTCAATTATTTAAACAAAAAATAAGTCTCTATGCCAGAATATGCAGAGATTCTGATTAATTTGCCCAATATGTGAACAAGTGGTTTTCATGAATGACTGTACTCCTGCAAGGATATTATTCTTTGGGTTAGGATGAAAAGTATCTTGACTTTTGGCTTTGATAACTTATTTATCGTTTGCTCATTTTGATAGTATTAAAAGTATTTGAAATAAGGAGATCTTTTTCTTGGCTTTTGCTATCTTGATCGCCTCTTAACCTTTCGTTATTTTTTCACACCTGTATGTTGGTTTGTACTCTAATTTTTACAACAATCCTGCAAATATGGACTTGGTTTACTACAGCTCTTCCATTAATCTGAATTTGCCTGTTGAATCAAGATAGATGAAATAAGGGAAAGGAATATTAGTTTTAAATAGTTCCCTTGATTTCTGTAGGGGTGTCTCAATTGCCTTCTGTAGATTTGGAGCATAGATTGCTCTACCTATAGTATAAAATGTCTTACACAAATATATGACTACTGTGATGCTAAGAAATTTTTAAAAAATAGAGATAAATGCTACTCTTCAAACCAAATACCCAAGTATTGGAAAACTTTTAAAATGGAACCACTTTTATTTCTTTCATATGTTACCAGTAAAATTCTGATTATGGTTTTTCTTTGGCTTTAGAATGGTGTCTTCCAGAAGTCTGCCTTCTGGTGCCTTTGTAAGAACCATTATGGAGCAGCTGGCCCTGGTTTCTCTGTGCAAAGGATTTGAGCAGCTGAAAAAGGCAAGCAACTTCTGTTATAGTTAAACAAAACACATATGCTTTCATACAGTGCTACCCAGACTGTGCCATCCAAAGTTCCTCCCTAAGCTGTATTTCTACAGGACAACAGTGCAGGCAGCTAACATGATCTGCTGTGGCAGGAGACCTGCTCCCTCATTCCTTGTGGCTGAAATCCTTATATAATGGCAAAATAATTCTTTTACTGATAAATGTTCCCTGAAAAGAAATGTTCTTGCAGCAGAAGAGCATTTTTGCCTGTCAGGCTATGGCTTCATTGTGGTTTTGCTAGGCTAGTTGTGCCCCATGGTGGTGGGATTGCTCCTTGCCTTCCCTGCAGTATTCTTCAGCCAGATGGCTGCCTGGCATGGTTTAAATTTGAACCTAGGTTTAGGAACATGCTCATCCAGTGTATCAGTTCTTTCTAACTTCTCAGTTGTGAAGAATGATGTTTCACACCCTTGTAAAGACAAGGAGAGCTTGAGATGATCCTTTCATTTTACTAAAAATTTGAGAAGGAACTCATGACACCTGTATACTACGGGATTAACAGGGTGGAAAGGGACCATAGATAGAGGAGAGAAATATTAATTATTCAGACAGAATTTCTAGGCTAGGAAAGTTCTGTGTCAGGTTAAGGGACCTGGTGCTTCTGATAAGTGGGAAGCCAAAGAGCTAAAGAAAAGAATTTTGGTCAAGGTATCCAGGTTTTTGATGTTCCACACAGAAACTAAATGGCATGAAGGCAGTGAGAATGTTTGGGGGTGTGTAAGTTGAAGAATGACACAGGGATAAGGAGATGCACAGGGATGAAAATGCTTAGAGGAAACTTCATTGGTGTTTGCCCCAATCTTGCTAGAACACCTTCCCTTCCAGCTCATTATGTCCCTGTGCAGAAGTGCTGTGAACTGAAAACGTAAAAAGGGCAGGTTTAAAGGATGGTGATGAAGAATGCTTGAAAAGACTCAGACCTAGTTTTAATTACATTAATCAAAGGGATTGATTCTGACACCTGAAAACTATTTTTGTAAAAAAACACTTTTCATATAAGTTGGCAATGAAAAATGCTTGGCTGAAGTAGCATCAGGATATGAAGGAAACCAAAGTATAAGTATCTCCCATTTTTTTCTTTAGGCCCCTTCTCACCTCCTCCCCTCAAGACCACTTGTTTCCCCTCTTTGTGTACAGTTCCCCTTGCAGCTGTGCCCTGAGAGATGAGCCGGGGTGGGCCGCGTTCCTCACACCTCCGTGCGATGCACACGTCGCTCTCCCAGTCTGCCAGACTAAGCAGTATTTCTTGGGCCAGACTGTCAGGTTGCTGAGGATAAGTGAGGGTTTAATTTGCAGTTTGCATTCTTTTCCTAAGTAGTACATGCTCTGGAGAGAAGTCAGAAGCAGCCGTATGATTATGAACTCAGTGGCTCCATCCATCCATCTTTTCATAAAGTCAGTTCTGTCCAGAAGGTATTTCACATGTTGGGCCTACCAAGCTCATTTATATTGCAAGGGACAAAAATAACATCCTTCTTCTACAGCAATGAAAAATGTGGTGACCCTTGCTCTCTTCTAATCTTAAATCCAGGGGTTTTTTTGTGCATAGGTATACCTATGATCATTTTATCTTTGAATTTATCTGCTCTGGGCATGTAAGACAGTGTCTAAATTGCCATGTTTGTAATATAAAGTAGGACACAGTTCCATACTAGAATTTTTTACGTAATGTCTTTTACAAATTTAGAGCCGATTTACCGAATGATAACCTGGACAATGAAACAGTTTGAAAGAAAAAAGTAGTATGCTTTTTGGGTGGAATTACAGAATAGGAAACTAGGACTTTATCCGGTATATTTGACAATATGGCCTAAAGTTTTATTTTTAAATACTAAAAGTGCATTACCTGACCCCCAACTGTTGACCAGCTTAGAAAAACTTAGCATTGGTAAGTTCTGGCACTATTACTACAAGTTAAAGAAGTAGTTGTATAAATGAGGAGTGGTCTATCCAGTCTTCTAAGACAATTTGCAGTAAATGAAGAAGATGAGATTTTGACCCTTTTATTTTCCCATGATTTTATTTTTTCCCCATGATTCTAGTGATGGAACAGGAATCAGAAGTTAATTTTTCTTTCAAAGAAGGTTATTGGGCTTGAAAGAAAAAGAAAGAAAATGCCAGGGAGTAGTTCGAGATGAAACTTTAATCATCTTTTGATTTAATTTTAATATAATTTTTTTTTGTTTCCTTAGCATGAGGCAGGTGTTCTTAAGTGATACTCCATTTGATGTTTTGACATGATACAGCTTTTTTTCCTCTTCTCAGAAGGGCTCACACCAAACACTCAAGTAACTGGTCATCAGAACCATTTTTTCCCTATGTCCAGACCCATAGTTGTATTCATCACATAGACAATGTAACATCATCAGCAACTTTAATAGTGTTTGTGTAAAGGACTTTTTCCTCCCCATCAATCACTCCTAATATGTGAGTTGCTTTCTGTTTTGGCTGGAGAGAGAAGATACAAGTTTTGGCCCCGTGCCACAGAGGTGGCAGAGCTCCCACATTTGTCTGATGTCTTCATCTCCAGTGGTGAAGAACAGGCTTGCCAATGCCCGTTCCTTGGACAGCTTCTGCTGGGTCCTTTCAGCTGATGTCATTGTCTAGGCTGCACATTGCCCCTGTGACAAGGATGCAGGTGACAAACTAGATTTGAGTTAAAGGATTTAAGCTATAAGGCTGAGGCTTTTAAGGTGGCTTCTAATGTGAGAGGAAGAGATGACTGATTTGATACGATTTTTTTTTTTTTTTTTTTTTTTTATCAAAAGAAGGCCTCAGCCTCCCGTGCAGTATAAGACCCAGTCCTTCTCCTTCCAGTGAGACTAGTGCAAAACGTGCTGTGTGGAGCTCTACAATACATAATGTGGAGCTCTTGCCTTTGGCCCACAGTATACTGGACGACACGAGGCAGTATCTTTTGGCTATAGGCTGGAAAAAGTCTTGGATAAGCAAAATTTCTCTCTGCTTTCTCTCTTTGCACCTGACAGCTACATTCTCCAAGCCAAAGCCAAGAGGAGCTTGCAGTGAACTTCTCTGATGAGAGGACATCCTACCCAGAGAAGGGTGGCTCAGGTCTGCTTCAGGCTTTTGTGTAGGCTGCAGGAAGGCTTGGCACCCATGTTTTACTGAAACAGATTTATTCCACTGCCATTCAAAGCGTGATCATTTCCATCTTTACTGTCCGGGCAGATGTTGTATCTATAAACTTCATCCATTCTTAAAATTACTTTTCCATACACTTCAGCCACTAGCTGATATCTTTCAGAGGATTTAAATTAACTGTTGTGTAGTGTGCAGAGCTGGCAAGGAGAGCATGAAAGAAAGTTGAAATTATCCATTAACAGAGCAAAAGTGAAAACACACAAGTATAATTGTTCTCATTCTTTATTTAAGATAAAACCCACATGTGAATGACTTCCTAGTCTGGGTTAGCTGCCAGGAAGCCAAGTCAAGCATCCAGAGAAAGTCCTGGGTGATTTCCTGCCATGACAGTGCCCTGGGCTCCCACCAGTGTAAGTGACAGCAGAAAACAGGTCCCGAGTGCTGGATGTGAGAAAGCAGCCTCTCTCAGCTTATGGAAAGAGGTTTATTTGTAGCCACTTTTGGGTGACTCTCTGTAATTGTTCCCAAAGGAAGGGAGGGTTGGCTGGGGTGTCACCAAACCGTGAGGGGGCCTGGATGGCCTTTCATCCTGCCCCAGACCAGGGGTGGCCACACAGACCCTGTTTGCCTGACCCAAGGCAAATATGCCTTGGCTCAGTGCTTGTTTCTGTGTGCTTGGCTGAGGCTGAAGTGATTGTTCACAAACAGGTGAGAGAAATGAAGGGGCAGCCTTTCATGCATGAAAAGGGGAAAAGGCCACTTGAAAATTACTTGAAAACCCCTGAGCCTTTCAGGCTATAATACTGGCAGGAGGAAAGATGAGCAAGTACAGTCAAGGTATTTTTAGAACAGTTATACTCTATGGAAAATAGAAAATTCAGGCCATGAGTTTAGATGGGATGGTTGGAATAAGCTGGCTCCTTTTGGCATGTCCAGCCTGGATCAGCTTAGCTGTGGTCCCAGGAGAGGAGTGGGTAAGGGAAAGCAAGAGGGGAACATGGCACATATGCAGATTGGCTTCTGGATGCTGGCTTTCCTTCCTCCTAGTGTTTTGCATTTTAGGAATATATTTCTAGTCACAGAAGGATCTGCAAATACTTATGATAGTGAGCCACTCAATAGTGCTAACCTACACAGTGCAAGTGTATAGGCAGCCACCTGGGTGCAAGTCTATGGAGAATCAGGCCCAGAAAGCTTTTGTTTGTCTCTATGAAATGCAAATGGAATTCAATGAAAGGCATCCTCACAAACTGGCACTAATTTAAGTGTATCTCTGTTTTTTAACTGATACAAGCAATTGATGTGGGTTTTACATAGACATTGCCTAGAGCATTTCCTGGTTTTGTATTGTTGCCCATCAGGGTTACAGAGATATATTCAACCACTGTATTAATATTTGCTTGCACTCTTAGATCCTTATACTCACAGTGCAAACTCCCATAAATGTTAGTTCCATTGCATTTTCCTTTAATGCCCTGCTCCTATCATAAAAAGACAGGCAGGTCTTCTTTCAGTTTTTATTTGATTCAGCTCTGCTCTTCAGCTTTGGCTAGATGAGGATCCTCTGCTTCATGAAGTTAAAAAAATAATTCTTTAAAATATTTTTTCTCTCTAGTTCTTATTCTCCAGCTCTGGTTTATAGAAAGGCCAACTTTTTGTTATTCTGAGAAAAGAGAATTTTTATGGGATTGCTGCAGGGAAAAACCCTGGACTACAGGAGGACCAGATCCAGAGTTCAAATTTCAATACTTCTTTACAGTGTTAAAATAAAAGACAAAACAGAATAGAATAGTTCATCAGGAAAGGACCTACAGTGATCATCTGTCTATCAACAAGAAAAAAAAATCCATTTGCAAAATATTTTACAGAAAAGCTGTAATTCTTGCAAATTTGTCCCAAATAGCTATTAAAACGATTACCAGGTAGGTAAGGAGATATTTTCTTTTTTCTTGGAAGATGCCATTAAATCTAATAAACTCTGGAAGTGGATGACATTTGGCCAAATAGCAAGAAAACAGATTACTTTTCCAGACGTTACTTACACTTGGAACACTGTTTATGTCTAAGCAGAATTGTATGATTTCAACTGCTGAATGTTGGAGCTTTAATAAAACCCATCTCAGGCACAGAAGTGCAGTCTGCAATGGTTTAGGCCAAGACACAGACATTTTTGGAGACTGAAGTGTGCCAGACAGTCCTGTTGTGGAGAGCAGCGGCTGCGGTGCTCCAGGCAGGGCTGCAGATCAGCAGCTTGCGTTGGCCTGAGGGCAAGAGACTTCCCTGGCATGGGCACCAGCTGCTTCACGCTGCTTAGCTTCTGTGCTAGAAAGCTGCCCTGGGCACGTCTGATTTACTGGCGTTGGCAGAGCATCAGCAGCCCCTAAGGAATGGTTTGTGGGTCTGGCATGTGGAGAAATCGGTGAGAATGCTGAGAGCAAACAGGTGTGTCTTGGCTTTCCGAAATGGCAGAGTATCCTGCATCAGTGGCATTCATTTCACTCCTTCCTGCCTTTTATGCCTCTTGAAAAATAGCTCTGAAACATAACGGTGATGGTTTCAATACAATGATTGTTGCTTCTTGCTTTCTAATTGTTTTAACTGAAAGTAAGCTGAAGGAACTAAAGTATAAAGTAAATTGTGTAAATCTGTAAATTAATAATTTCTTATTCTAGGGAAATTAGGTGTGTTTTTAGTGCTGTTGTCTGTCCCTCTTTCTGCCTTTCTTCTGGGCACACTGGATGGATTTGTATCAAGGTTCCAAAAAGGTCTGTGAGAACTCACATCTGGGAACAGAAGTGGGAGTCAGGCATAAATCTGAAGAGGAGATTTTAATACAAGGCTGAGTTGCTTTTTAAAATGTCAGTTTGAGTATGTGTTCATCATTGGCACTGCAAGAAGCCAGCAAATGAGAGCTTTTACCCAGCTTTGGCATAGAACTTGGGTATAACGGGGAAGGAATTGAAAATTCAGCAGTACAGGAAGGGAAGTCAAAGAGGAGATAGAGCAACAGTTTTTTGTTATTGCTACTGCATTTTATATTTAATGTAATTAAAGTTTTTGTGAAGTGATTACCTTACTATATCAAAGTGCAACAGGTCCTGGCAGTGTAATCTATTTGTATCATTCAGTTCATCACTGGTCTGAAAAAACAGAAGCAGTGAAGAATTGAAGAAGAAAATATTTGTTGTAGATCAAGATGGCCAAGATATGGATAAGCATGTTGTCTGGATTTATTTCTTTTATTGTGGAGGAGAATTTGACAGGCAGGAAATATTTCAGCACTGGTAGGTAGAAAGAGTAGGTAATAAAAGTAGGTATTGAAAATTGAAGTTTTAGAAGTGGGAAGAATTTTGCTGCTAAGAGCAATGGAGAAGAGGAAATAACATAAAAGGAAATAACATCAAAGGAAAAAGACAAGCTGCTCAGTAATATCTGCAAAGTTTAGTTTTAAACAAATAGTTATCCTTCCAGGGCAGCAGATCAGAAGTGTTATTAAATGTGTAGTGCTAAACTGAGGGAGATCACTTTGGTATTGAGATGCAGATTTGTGAGCCATTTACCTAAAGGTAATAGTTATATCAGTGTGAAGAGGAGAGGCTCCCTGAGGATAAGATACAGAAAATGACACCTAGGATAGAGCTTTGAAGAGCTTTCACAGACAGGACAAGAGATAGTGGAGAATGAGGAGCCATTCCAGGGTGATGGGAAATCCATATATGTGCTGGGCTGCAGTGGAGCACAGGGAGTGATTTGTTAGGACTGGGGGACATTAGAAGTGCCCAGAGTCTGCTCCTTGCAGCCTAGATCAAACTTATGACTGTTTGAGCTTGCACGTTAAAGTAGATGGGATAGCTCTTCCTTTCAGAATAGACATAAACCCAAAAGGGTTTGGCTAAAGCCAAGGTAAGTGTTAAAGGAGAAAAAGGGCGACAAGGAAGGGTCGGAGTCAGGAAGGGAAAATTTAGCACAGACTGTCACAGAGCTGAGAAGGGGACAAAACTGAGTGAGGTGCATGTAGTGTTCAGCGTAGCAGAGGAAGAGGAAAAAGGAAGGGGCCAGGATGGGTGAGGGAAGAGGTGCTTATTGTGAATAGGAACATTAGGCTGCAGAGGGATGAGGCAGAAGTTTAAATACCAAGAAGGGCCTGGGACCTGAGGGTTTGTGTGTATCTGGTGACTACTACAGTACTTGAATCTTAGTGAGTGAAGACTGTGACTCCCCTCTCTTCCCTCCCAAATTATTTTCTAATAACAACAAAATAAATCCCCAAACTGGTCCACTTCATGCTTCAGCCAGCCTTTCTTTCCCAGAGCAGTATACCACTTTTTGTGTGCCCTGAGATGTCCTAAAGAGACCCTGGCCTTTCCTCCTTCCAGGCATGAAACGCATCTGCCTTAGGAGAAGTGGGGTGTGGGTGGTGGGGGTGACCCCCAGTGCAGGGACAGGAAGAGAGACTGTGCCTCTTGATGTGGAATTTTGAGGAACTGCATTTTCTGAGGACCCACACCAAAATTCTTTCACTTCTTGGTAAAGAAATTTCAGAAAAGCAGGCAAGAAATTGTCATCAGTCATATGAACAAACTTCCTTCTCCTTCCAGTCCACCTTCCGCTGGCATCCACAACTTCCAAACCAGAACATCCTGAACACCAGCTGCTTCTGTTTCAACTCTAGACACAGCAGCTGAAATTAATGTGAAATTCTGCTTTCTAAAGTTATATGTGTTAACATTACTTTCATTCTAAAGTTACCGTGAACTTTAGCAGCAAATACAGTTGGATATGGAGTGGAACATGCCAGAGAATCTATGTAAAAATCAGGTACCATATATAATCTCTAGGAATGAGAGGCAGGTATATAAGAAAAATCTCTAAAAACAGTGTTTGGTGTTTAAGAATGAAAAAAATCATCATTTGCTTAGAATATTTAAGGCAATTCTTTCTAAAACAAAATGGTGTTTCAGCAGAGACTTATTTGTTTTTTTCCCTGTATCAGAGACAAGGCATGGATTTGAAATTAATTTTTATCTTTCTCTAGGAGCATAATGTGTTCTTAGTAACAGTACTCAAGGGGGACCCCACTGTAGTGGTTTTTTGGCTATTGTGCAGGTGGGTCATTTTATGTAGAAACTGGTGCAAAGTGGATGATGTATTGTGAATGGACAGATGACTCTTCTGACAGGGGCTTTTCCTTCCACACACTTAGCACATGGAACATAGAGAGTGATTTGTTAGGAGGAATTTGTTAGAAGGAATAAGCTTCTTTACACAGAGTGGATACAGGGAGATAATCTGAATAGATGTTCTGTAAGACTGTTCCTTAAGAAGCTATTTCAAATGAAACATTTCCAGGTATCTCTGGAATGAAACTTGATAATCAGGAATACATCTATACTTCTTAAGCACGAATTCTTTCAGGAGTGGAGTAGCCTCAGTTATGATACTGGTGGTCTCTTGACATCCCAGTGGGGGTGATTGATGTGTAGAATGATCTGTGTCAGTTCATTTTTAGCAGCATAGATAAGGAAGGCTGGAAGCACCACAGGTCTTAGTGCTTTTCAGCAAACTCACAGTGAACCACAGTAACACTTCTCTCTTTGAAAATCTGGGGTTGTTCAGCCATGTAGTTTATAAATAATAATGGCTGAGTGTGATCATGGAGTTTAATATTTAATCTCATAGCTGTCTGTGGTGTGCCCTTGAAGCTGTGTCACTGAGACAGATACCTGCCTGTGGGAATTGGAAGTGCTCTCCAGGAACTGTGATGCCTTGTGCTGACAAGTCCTTGGTGAGTGTGAACTCTCACTGTTTTTTTCATCAAGGTGGCTGCTGAGGAAGCAGGTTCTGCATCAGCTGTGCCAAAGAACAAATCCTAATTTATTTTAAAATGTGTTTAGAATGCAACATGTGAACAGGGTCATACGGTCAACATGAAATCCCGTGTAAGCCCAGTGTATAAAATGTGTAATTTTTTACATGTAATTCCACAGAGCTTATTAGTGTTATTGTAGTATACAGTAAATTAGACATAGTGCAATATGTAGTTTGCTCTGTGAGGGTTGCAGGTGTATTTGGCTGAGGCTAGACATTGCAGACCTGTTTTCTATCACCGTGCTCCTGTGTTGTCTTTTATATCAGTGCAAGTAGGTGTAAACTGTGGCTAATTCAGGGAGGTGGCAATAACTGCCCAAAGTGCAGAGACTAAGATTTTGTATCTGTTATAGTGGATATTGCACTGTGAAATGTATTTCCTGTTAATTTCTCTTCCAGAGCACATTTCAAAAGATATCTCAGTTTCGGGGAAAGGGCTGGTGGTGTGTGCTTCACTTTTTCGGTGTTTTGTGG
>VZUA01011365.1:50153-61843 GCA_013401035.1 Horornis vulcanius | reverse complement strand
TTTTTTTTTTTTTTTTGGTTTTGTTTGCATTCCTAAAAATCATCCAGACATTTTCTCCTCTTTAAAAGCAGCAGTGCTCAAACCTCTCCAGCTGCCGTTATGAAATGAGTGAGTTATTCTAGCTAAATTGAGTAGATTGAACTGGAAACACTTCTGGAAATACTGTGCAGGTTGTGGACCAGCTGTTGGCAAAACCAGCCAGGGTTTCATACACATAGTGGGTCCCAAAAAAAGAAACAGTATCTTACCGTAGTGATTTTCCCCCCTATTTATTCTGCTACAAGGTCAATCCTGCACTTTTTAACTAAATTTTGAGCTGTGTCAGCACCAAGAGAGGGCTGTAAGTCTGCAGCATCAAAGGGCAGTGATTTTTTCGTGGTGGCTGGTTTCTGTGCCTCTGTCAGGCAGTTGATGACCTGAGACAATGGCATGTGTGAAGGGACAGAATGGAGAGAACTGCTCTTCCTCTGATAGCAGTTTTCCTTATTTTTTCACCCCCCTGAGGAGGTGATTTTCCCTCTGCTGCACTCAACTGGTGGCCCAGCAGCAGAGGGAGTAGGGAAAACTTTGCAGGAATTGAGATAACTCAGCAGAACATGCAGAGGGGAGCAGGAGGGGTCCATTGGGGACAGGTACACCCGTGCTGATCCTAATCCATCTTGGCACTTGTGAACATCTGTGTTTCCCCAGTGGTCTCTCCACATCTGCCTCAGTCTAATGCTCTCAGGCCTAATCTCCAGTGTCTCAGAGATTTTCTGCCTTCCCAAGGGTATATCTGAAGCTTTAACTGAGAGCAGTGGTTGTGCACTGCAGGCTCACCATCCTCCTTCCCTGCCTGAGTGTCTGGGGCAGGGGTGGTGGGCTGGATGGGGGCTGAGCACAGGACAGCCACAGAAGCTTCTGAGTCTTTCTTCTCTTGGATGCAGTGTCAAAAATTCTCCCAGCAGCATCTCCCATCTTTCACTGGGAAGAATATTATCATCAAGATAAATGGAGAGAGCCAAATTCTTGTTTGTGAAGCATTATGTCCTTTTTGACTCCTTAATTATTTCTCCTTCCCAGTTTGAGTTCCCTCTTAAATCCATCAGGTTTTCAACCAGGCACACAGAGATAGGAATTTTATTCCTGTTTTCTTGCTGCACTTGCTTGTTTCCTGCTGTTAGGTACCCACCCAGTTCAGCTGGAGGCAGTGACTCTGCCCAGGAGCAGCAGAGTCCAGGCACAGCCTTGCCACCACTGCTGGGGTGATCTACTGAATGAATCCAGCATTAATGCTGTGCTCTCAGGGGTATTTAGCTATTTGGATAGGACCACAAAGATGGTTGAAGGGATGGAACACCTCCTCTCTGAGGGATTTGGGATTGTACAGCCTGGAGAAGGCTCTGGCATGACCTTCAGTATCTGACAATGGCCTGTGAAAAATCTGGAGAGGCTCTTTTGACATGGAATGATAGGAGAAGGAGAAATGGTTTCAAAATGAAAGAGAGTAGGTTTAGATTGGATATTGGGAAGAAATTCTTCACTGTGTGGGTGATGAGGCACTGGAACAGGTTGCCCAGAGAAGGATGGGGATTTGAGCAACCTGATCTAGTGAATGGTGTCCCTGCCCATGGCAGGGGGGATTGGAAATAGGTGATCTTTAAGGTCCCTTCCAACCCAAACCATTCCAGGATTTCTGTGATATTTGAACATTAGGAAGGACATTTTCCCCAGTCTCCTAAAGGCAAAATCTCCAAATGCTTTGAAGTGTTCAAGAGTCTGTAACTTCCTCCAACCAGTTGACCAAGAGGGTGACAGAACTGAGGAAGTGCTGCTGGTTGCATCCCATCTGCTGCTGAGTTACTAAAGAAGTTCTGAGTCCTTAGAACCACTTTGAAATAATCTTTGCAGATTGAGAGGTTCCTGTCTGCACTGAACATAGCATTTAAAAGCCAAAGAAGAGGTGGATCCTAGCCCCTCTGTCACTCCACAGAAAACCTTGGAAGTGCTGCAGCTCCTTGCAGTCTTGGCCAAAGGCTTGCTTCCATTTTGATGCACTTTAGCAAGAGTGGGATACTGGGAGTGTTGGCAGCTCATTTCTTGTTGCAGAGTGGCAGCTGTAGGGTGCAGACTCCCACAGCTGACTCTACAGCATCAAGCTAAGGCTTTGAAGTGTTTCTTGGGGTCTAACAACACGTGGCTTTCAATAACAGTTTTAACTAGGCCATGCTCTGATTTTGGGGAAGGCCAGGTGATGGAGAGCTGTGACAGCATCCAAGTAGGCATGTTGTGCTGGGGAGGCAAGAAACTGCACCTTCCTTCCTGTGCTGTGAAGTTTGCTGGAGATAAGACACACATAGTGTTGGTGGTGACGTGGATAGGTGACCTCCGAGGACCTTGCTTAACTGTGGGTGAGAACCCCCCTGCTTTGCCTTTCTAGATGATTTCAGAGGGGTAGAGCTATCATGCAATTCTTACCTCGTGGGAAAAATAAAATTTCTGGGAAATTTTACTCTTTAGCTGCTTTATCTTAGCTTGTTTTGCGGTTTGAATGAAAACACCCCGTTTCATTCTGCTGTGCACGGGGTCAGAGATCCTGCATACCTTGTCTGGAACCCAAAGGCACTCAGCAAACTCCCAGGAGAGCTTTACTTGGGTGTACTTGGGACTGTGGTATGCTGGTACACTGCTTCAAAATGCCATGTGCTCTGTGGCTGGGGATTTTTGCTGGGGACTCCACGTGCTTTGGAAAGCACTGCTCTGCTCTAGGCAGGAAAACAAGGATCTGAGGGGGCTCAAATTGCTGTGATCGACCTCGGAAATCCTCTGCCTGGCTGTGTTGAGTGAGAGCCTTGCTCTTGGCGTCGGTGGGGAGGGATTTCACCCTTTGGAAATGTTTCAGCAGCTCGAAATGCTGTCCCTCCCAGCGTGCCGACCGCGCTGGGCTGAATTTTCCCCCTGCCCCTCTCGCCAGGGTAATTTTTACACCTGCTGAAGTTTTCCCTCGTATTTTTCAAATCTGCATTACCAGCACAAATTGCTTTCTCATCTCTCTCTCAGGTGTAAAAACCCATTTTGAGTGGCCAGTCTGCTTTCCAAGGAGTTATTTAAGCACAGTAGGTCATCAATGCATCGCACATATTACGGCCATGCCTTGGCATTTGTTTTGCGTTTGTAATCCAACACCCAGCTGCTTCGGCCTCAGACTCCAGGCAGCTATTTAGTGCTTCAGCTTGTGCTGAGGAATGCATTGTGGTGCTGTTTACTTCGTTACGTGCAAGGCTCAGATGGAGTACAGTGAGCTTCAGTTAAAAAAAAAAAATACACCAAAAAAACAAGCCCAGCACTACAACCAAAACTGAAAACTGAGGGTAGAAAATAGGCTTAATATAGGTGTTAAGTGAGGGTAGAGGGACCCAACAGTGAAAATTTGGGTTACATTCTGCAGTCATTGCAAGCATTCTTGCTGATGAAAGCAGAGATTACTTACAGTGTGATAGGGAACTGGACCAAAAAAAAAAAAAAAATCATCTACTCCTCTGCTGCAGCTGTTCTGTTGCTTCTCCATCTCTGGCTGAGCAAAAAGCACTGGAAAAACCCACCCCAGGCAGTAAATGGGGCTTTCCTCTGGGAATACTCAAGTTTTGCTGGTCCCGATCTAGGTTAATGTTTCAGTGTCAGACTTTGGATGGTTTCACCCAGCATTTCCACCTCCCCAAGCCCTCCAGTTTTCCCTGAAGTGCTATGGGGTCAGTCGCCCGGCTCCTTAGTTTGTATCTAGTGAAAGTGTGTGAAGCCAGGGCGAGTTGAATTCATTACGTTTAGCTGGATAATTAGGATGCTGCTGGTTACATAAGGGGTGGTAGTAAGCAAAGCTTTTGATCAGCTGATGAGGATTTTGCACGTATTCCTGCTGAGGCTCTCTAAGTCTCCCCGGGGCTGAGGAGCACTGGTGGCTCTTAAGAGGATCTACGGTACGGAAACCTTGCTGCTCTGGGAGAAGGGGGAGAGGGCAGAGCTCTTCCTGCTCTTCAGCAGGTGAAGACTCGTCACAGTGGTGTTTTCTTGGTGGCAGAGTAGCTTCTCGTGGCAGAAGGATATGTTCTCTCTGAAATGAGGAGTGATTAATGGGGGCTATTCCCATCCCCGTGCTGCAACAGCTGGAGTTGGAGGAGGATACAGAAAAATTTAGGAAGCTGAGCCCCTGTCCCTGACTGTCACTCTCGTGGATGAATTTGGTGGGGTGCAGGTGGTTAGCTGGACTCAGCTGGTTTAGGCTGACCACAGCAGGGGTACATACTGGTGGTGCAACATAAAGAAGCGCTTTTGTGGGCTGGAGGCTCAGCAAATACATATGTAAGCTCTTGGAAGAGCCACTGCATTACACTGACACCTCCAAATGCTCCAGCTGACAGGGCAGGATGCTCAGTCATAAAGCTTTGCTGGTCCAAAGAGGCAGCACATGGTTGGGTCATTTCATGGTTTTACTGGAAGTGAGTGATAACCTTCTCCTCATGCTTTATAAAGCCTAGGCCCATTGAACTGAGATTTTTTTAAAAAAATAATAGATGGTCTGAAAAGAAAAAAGGTGGGATTAGGATACAAATCTCCTGACAGCTTGGCTGTGTGAACAGTGCACCGTAGATTGGTGTTCTTTTCAGATATTGGGGCTAGAGAACAGTAATTCAAGTTTTAGGCTTGGGTTGGGTTTGGTTTGTTTTATTACCTTGTTTGATTTATCCATTTGCCACTGGGCTTTCTAAAGATGAGATCATCTGCAGCTTAAACCATTCTGTGACTGTTTTTTAGCTTCTCACTCTTTCTATGATCAAGAAACAAGTGACAAGGAGTACATGCAGGTGGGCCTGGAGTGCTGGATGGACACAGTTATCCAACAGAGCAGGATTAAAATGTGTTTGGGTTTATATGAGCAAAATGTCCCTTGACATATGTAGCTGCCTCTGGCTTGGCATTTATTTTTTGGGTTCAGAGATCTGCTTTAAGGCTCAGGTGTCACACGTTTTTGAGGGATGCTATTATATCCAGTAAGCAAACTATGCTGGGCTCTGGGAAGGATTTAATGAGTAAAGGTTGGATCAGTGACCTTTTCCACGTGTATTGTTTTGGACGTGATCCTGCTGTAGAGCCTGGTGTATGAATGCCCTGCATTCGTGCCTGGACTCAGGGCTTTATCAGTTGAACTCAGCCTTGCTTATCAAATCCTGAGGCAGGAGTTCAGTTTCATTGCTAAAAGGCAAAACCACTTTTTTTCCACTTTTAATATTTTTTTCCTTTCCCCCCCTTCCCACCCTCCCATCTCTTCTTTTTCCTCTTCCTTCCCTTTTTTCTTTTCTTCATAGGGATTATCCTTTAGAAACTATCTCTGCACTGTGTTCCTGTGTTGAAAAGAGAGGAGAGAAAGAAAAGAAATCTAAGCCTATTTATAACAAGGCAAATAAGAAGAACCAGTATTTCATTGAGAAGGGACTAAGACATCCCTTAATTCCAATAAGCTCTTTGTCCTTTGCAGTAGCAGTAAAGAAGGATCTTCCTGCCTCAAAGCTGGTGCTTCCAGAAGGGTTTCCTTCTGTTTTTAGATTCGGAGAGGTGTTGGATCCTGCAGATGTCTTGAGCTGTGAAATTGTTATTATCCAGCTATTTCTGTAGTGGAGGACAGGTAGAAGTGGCTGTGTGGATTTTCTTTGCCTGTTTTCCCTGTCAGGGTATGTTCAGTCTCTTACACTCTACAGTGGCTTTCATTAAGGTGGTTTCCAAGCAATAGCACTTCAGTGGTTTTGTTTTCTTTCTTTCTCTCCCTACTTTTCTGTCGGCACATCTCAGGTTTGAGAAAAGTTGAAGAAAGCTAGACACATTTTCTGTGTTTTCTCACCTAACCTGCCAATCTTTCCCTGCAACCTGAGACCAACTCCTACCTGTGCCCCATTTTTCCAGGCTCCCAAACCTTTGCAGTACCAGGCTTAAAAAAAAAATAAAAATCCCCTAGTTGATGCTTTCTTATATGTTATGGGATAGTCTAAAAATAGCGCTCTGCCCTTTTTAACAGAGCCATGTATTATTAAAGAAGGAATGAATAGGCGATGGAACCAGAATAAAATCTCCCTTCTTCTTGCTGAAGAGAAGCTTTAAAAATCTCTAAGTGAAAATATTTGACCCTTTTGAAAACCAGAGCTTCTCCTTGGGGACTGCAGTGTAAACTTTGAATTTCTGAGCTCATGGCGAGGTGCTTGTTTACATTCTCAAATTCAGTACCCAGGTGATGGGTGCATTTTTTGGTTGTTTTGGTTTTTTGGGGTTTTTTTTGGGCTTTTTTTTTCATCAAGAGGAGCAGCAGCAAGGATGGAGGCAGAACAACCCTCACTTCCCTACCTCTATGCCCTTGTGTTTCTGCCAGGTGCTCGTAGGTGGTTTATATACAGTGATAACAGGGCCAATTGAATTTATCTTGGGATGCAGTGGTATAAAACACTCCTAAATCGGGCTGGTGGCACCTGACACTGCGCAGTCACTCACGGGGGTGCTGCGGTGTAAAACGACACCGTGCTGCTGCCGAGGCATCTTGGATTGGCTGCTGGCACAGATGGAAGTGTACAAGATGCCCTGTGCCTGTTCTTGTCTGAATGACCGGTTGGGACAAATTATTGCAGGGTGTTTCTAAGCAGCAGACTCTTCTCTTTGGCTCAGTTTTCTCTGTGTGGTGCTGGTTGAATAACAGTGTGTGTAATAAGCAATTAATGTCTATACATTTAATTTTAGAGGACACTGTAAATAACAGGTTTTACTTCCCTCCCTCCCCCAACTGTTGCATTGAATTTCATTCTCTTTAATTATACTAACAAATGTGGGGAAAATTATAAATATTTATAGTGGAATGAGTGGCTTTATTCCATGAGTGAGTGAATGTCCCAAGGTTGATTATAATCTTCCATTCAGTCACAAATCAAAAGTATCTATTATACAACTTCAAGAATGAAACCCCAAACTTCTGCCAAAGGCAGAATGAAACAACTTCAGATGTCGGGAATGTTGTTAATATGAACCATGGTGTGACTGGCCAATACATTTTGTTATCCCTCTTTCTGAGCAGCTAAAAAGTGAATTATATGGCTGTAATTCTGGTGTGACAGTGCATTTTAGATGCTGCCAATAACTAATTTTTGAAAAACAAATGTCAGGCATTGTGCTTTGACATTGACTTTGATTCAGCGCATCTCTTTCAATTTGTTAAAGGATATTTAGCCAGGCATATGAAATGATGGGAACACAAGTATTTTTCCCACATTTTTTTTGTATTTATTGTAAAACCCCTTCTTTCAATATTCCATTTATTTCCCAGGTTTCTCTCTGGCAATCTGGGTTTCTTCCTGCATCCTTTCCATGCATGCTGGTCACAGGAGAAGCCATCCTCCTGACAGACCAGCATGTTACTGGAAATGTTGTATATCCATTCATTTTGAAGAGTATTTCTTAGCAGCATAACCCTTTGTATGTCCTCCAAAATTTTTTTTACTTTTTTTTTGCCTTTTTTCTCATTTGAAAAGTGCTGTGCCCTTACTGAGATGGTCTTGCTGCAATAAGAGTAGTTTCAAGTGGAGCTGTGGATGAGTGGACATTGCTTGGTGGAAAATAAAGGCCAAAAGTTTCATATATAGTTTAAAACTAGTTAGTTTGCATCAGCATGTTTCTGCTTTTGCTTTATGACTCTATGGCTGAAAAAAAAGGAAAAACATCTCAGCTTTCACTACTGAATGTTTGATTGTCACCTCAGTGTTAGTGCTGTGAGCAGCTCTTGGTGGATATACTCCTCAGACTGTGTTCTATACCTCCCCTAAACTGCTGGGACTCCTTCTGTGGGCTCTGCTTTTCTGTTTACATCAAGCTGCTCCAAAGAGGACCTGCCTGAGCTTTTACAAATGAAGGAAAAAAATTATATCTATCTATCTATCTATCTATCTATCTATCTATCTATCTATCTATCTATCTATCTATCTGTGTGTGTATGCATATATATATATATAAATATTAAAAAAGCATTTCAGCTATAATCACTGAGTAATGGTCTGTTTGATTAAAATATTCCATAAAAAGAAATATAGAAAAGACTTTCAAACCTTCTTTCATATCTTTATTAGCTACTCTTCTTTGTATCAGCCAACTGCTGTAAGAGAGCAAGGTAGATTTTTAATGGTGTGGATTGTATTTTATAAAGAGCCCAGCATAATAGAGTCTTAACTGGAGCCTGTAATAGAGACAGTGATCATTATTGGCAATAAAAAGTGGCAAATTTGCTGGAGGTGTCTTTTGATTTTATAACTTCAGATGTCTATCTTAACAGTGTGCTTAAATAAACGGGTCTCAAATTAGGAATTTTAGGTTAGCCTAATATTCCCACAGGTTTTGTGATTTGTTTTGACTTTGAAGAGCTGAAATAAATTCACTTTGGTTTTTCACTCTTCTCCCTTATTATTGAAGCAGACAGAAGTGGCAGTATTTTCTAAGTGGTCAGATGAAATATTGGTTGTGTAACTTTTTTAATAGGTGCCTTCAACTGCAAATAACAGGTTTGAGTTGAAGCTTGAGTAGAAGATGTCAGGGATAAATTTCTACTCTTTTTGTTGTTTTTCTCAATTTTTAATTTCTAAAGTAAGTTGTAGTGATGGACAAATGGTATGTACTCTCTGATGTCAAGGCTCCTGGCACTTGTTCCTTTGGCCTTTCTTCTCCACCCACCAACACTGCAGCCATCCCTCATTTCTTTGAACATCCCCCAGCCTTTCCTTTTCCCCTCCAACGTGTCCTTCACCCCCAGTATCACACATCTGCTTCTACACTCCTTTTCCTCATCTTTCAAGCTCCATTCCCAGTCACTTAGGTGAAAGTGGTACTTTGTCATGTCACTTGGATGATTCTGGCCTTAATCATCCATTTATTTGGCTCTGTCGTGGGTGTCCACAGCAGCTCTTTCAGGTGCTCCTAAAATGGGTCCATGAAGATGCTTCTTCCTTCTAATTGTTCTTTAGGACCACAAGGGTACTACAGAGGGCTGGTATTCACACACACTAGGAAAAAGGTCCTTTAGATTTACTCAGATAATTCAGAGAATCCGTGAGATAAAATTCCACAGTATGATAAGAGATCTTTCCAAACCCGATAAATAATCACATTATCCGTGTGTCTCTTGGATTTCTGTTCTTATCCCTATTTTTCACCCTTTCCATTGTTTCTTCTCAAATTATATTGCAAATGACAAGGTGGCAGAGCAGAGAGGGGGGAAGGGCAGGAACTCTTAAAGGAATCATAGAATCATTAAGGCTAGAAAACAACTTCCGGATCATTGAGTCCAACCATTAACCCAGTATTGCCAGGTCCGCCATGTCTCTAAGCACCACATCAACACATTTTTTGATGGTTCCTACCACTTTGAGAGCTTTGTCGTGTTTCAGACCTTTGGATACTACTTTAATTCTGTAACATAACCATCCCCTGGCACCCTCCTGGGGCTACTTTGTGCTCCCTGCATGGGCAGGCAATTGCATGTCTATTATAAGGACCACAATGACGTTGTGATACTCAGCAAGGACTTCCTTCCTTCCTAAAGTTGGAGTAAGTTACTCATGGGGCATAATTGCTGGTAAGGCCCCTGGTAGCCCAGCTCCATAAGTCAAACAAGATATTGATTGTGAAGTGCTTCCCTTGTATTTTACCCTCACAGTGTGTCACTCTGAGTCTTAGTGGCCATGCCATTGGAAGAGGTGCTGCTCACCACAGCAGGAAGACTTGGAGCGTTCTTCTGAGGGCATTTGTCGTGTTTAATAAAGGTGATGTTTACTGATTGGTAGCACATACTCTCCCATTCCTCAGTAGTGCTGATTTGTACTTCCCAGTCCAGGAAGCACCCAAGTGTGTACCGAGGCTGAGAGCCGCCAAAGCTAACCAGGAGCCAAGTGCAAGAAGGGGTGGGGGGAGCAAGCAAGGTCCTAATTTTTCTAAAGGAAAGCATGGCCGAACACCTGCTGTTCCCCAACAGAATAATATGAATTTGCATCAAAAAGGGGTCCCAATCAGTTGTGCTGGCTGCTTTTGAGGAGAGCAGTTGTGTCTGGAGGCATTCTGTTGGGGGAGATGTCTTCCAGTGAAAGCATTTTCCACACAAGGGCCGTGGGGCCCACCCCGCGGCTGGCATTTACAGAGGGGTGGAAATGCTATTTAAATTTCAAATGGCCTCAAGTTTTCACAGTTGCCATGTCAATAGATCAAGTTCCTTGAAATACATTTTAAGCGGAGTTTACACAGAGCCGCGGGAGCCCGCATTGACTCCAAGGGCTGCCTTTATTGTGCCTCCAGCAGTGGTAAGTCAATATGGCACACTGAAAGCAGCCCTGCTCCACCACTGAGTGAAAGTTAGCAAATTCCCCTGTCTCCTTCCAACTCTTTCTTTTCTTTTTTTTTTTTTTTTTTTTTTTTTTTTTTTTTTGGGTAGCAGCATGCTTAACTAGCTGAAATGGTCTCTTTTTTCCCCCCTTCTTTCTTCTTTCTGACTTGTTGGGGGAAGGCAGTGATTAGATCAGGCTACTGAAGTCATCACATCTTCCAAAGGCCTGTTCAGGCATAGCTGAAAACTGGAGTGATACAAGGGAAGGTAACAGGAAAACAAGTGGCACTGGGGCAGTGCTGATAAGAGCAGGCAGTTGCTTAGTACAGAACAATAGAAAATAAAACTTGAAAACAAGACGGGCCAGAAGAGTGGTCATATTTCATTGTAGGAGGCGATGAAGGTTACAAAGCTGTTGTTCCAGGGACAACATCCTCTGGGAGTCACCTGATCTGACCCTCCCTCCAACTGTTACCCATGCCTAATTGTAATTCTCACTCATTTATCGTCCTTCCTTATCCAAAATAGCTGCAGGCAGTTTTGAGGCTTGCAGCAGATGTGGGTTGTGGGCAAAGACTGCTGGAGATGGGGTTGTCTCCAAAGAGAAGTGGGATGGACATGGCTGCTCCTGGGAAAGGCTTGAGATGATGTCAGTAACTTCCCCAGTTGATCCATCGGGGTCTGAGTGTACCTGACACAACTGCCATGGGTTAAAACCGCTGGATTTTTTTCTGGAGGGATGGTGTGTGGAGCAATGCACTTGTGCTTCTGCAGGGCTGGTGTTCATGGCTGATGCTGGAATCCAATTTTCTCACTGGTCTGCTGGCGTGTGTCCGCATTTGGAGCATGCAGTGCATCTGCAGCACTGGAAACTCTCTTCTTTGATTTCTACAAGGCATGTTTGACACACTTGTGGAGATGCTGTGTGTGCTTCCCTCTCCATCATTCACTCATGTGTGAAAACCTGACGTTTCTCCTTGGTGTGACCACCATACAGGCTGTCCCTTCTAAAATGCTCTTTAATTATTTCTCCCTGTGCCTTCCAATGGGTAGGTGAATCTGAACATCCCTATCTGTGGGGGGCAGATCTCAGCAGGTTTCTGATTTTAAGTTTGGCCTGCTTTGCTATTTTACTATCTGCAGTCTTCTCCCTCGTGCTGGAGTAGCCTGTGAGGAAGCTGCAGCAGTCTGGAAGCTGGAGTGTAGATTTTGAATTTCAAATGCTCTGATATGAGCTGTTTTGTTTCTGTTTGGATTGTGCCTACCACTTCTATCCCCTAGTCCTCCCCTGCCAGGATAAATCAGTCCCAAGGTGACCACA
>VZUA01011365.1:0-29912 GCA_013401035.1 Horornis vulcanius | reverse complement strand
AAAAAAAAAACAAAAACAAAACCAAAAAACTGTCTAGGTCCTTTGCCATAACTTGAGCTTTCCTTCCATGAGCTCTTCCTATCCCAAGTGTTTCCTAACAGAGATGTTTGGTGATGGCACTGCATCTCTGTCCCCTCTTTTCCCAGCTCAGCCTTTTGGCATTGATGCCACCTCAGTAGATGGAATTTTTGAAGGTTATATGCTCCTGCTGCTGGATTGTGAGAGCTTTGTTTGCTCTGCCATCATCTGAGCCAGAGGTTTTCTCCCATCTGGGCTGTCTGGGGTTTTGGGGTGCAAACCCCAGCTGCCCCATGGGTCAGTCCTCCAGCAACCTGTTCAGCAAACCTCTGGCTGCTGGGGCATCCCAGAGCTGGTGTAAACCTGCAGACTTCTACAGCTGCTGCCTTTCCCCACCCTTCTTTATTGACAACATTTTGCCTTCATCTCTGGTTGTGATGGATTTTGTGCAGTTGAGGAGATAGACTGAGAAGCTCTGCTTGAAGGTGTCTCATTGTCAGCTTCTCCTCTGCACCAGGAGTGCTTTCTCATTCTGGCCACATGTGGTTTTTAGCCTAAAACCTCTGAGTTTTGGGTGTGTAGTGTCAAGCACATCTCAAGGCTTTTTGATCAGCAAAGCATCTGTGCACTGAGAACTGAATGGCCCAGCATCACAGTGGGTTTTCTTTTAATGCCAACTAACCAAAATAATTTAGCTTGAGCTCTTCTTTCTACACTGGTATAAAAGCAGGAGAAATAACCAGAGATCAAGTAATTTATTGGGAGATGGGCTTTTGGGGTGTATATTTTTTCTTTTAATCCAAGGGGTCAAAGATTAGTCTTGGTTTCACTGGGGCTGAAGATGCCTTCCTGCAGTGTGGGTTTAGATTTAGCTGCAATTTGATATATCTTCTTATGAGAAAACTGGGAGCATTTCTCTCCTGTAGCATTTCTTGCTCTGCTTTTATTGTTGGTTGGCTGTTTTTTTAAAGTGTGTGTCTTCACAGAATCATGGAATGGTTTGGGCTGGAAGGGATCTCAAAGATCATCTACTTCCAACACCCCTGCCATGGACAGAGACACTTCCCACTAGACCAGGTTGCTTCCACAAAGCCTAGAAACCTCAGCATATTTTAGTTTCAGTTTAAACATGTGCTTATGTGCTGCCCTTGGCTAGGGGAGGATTAAGTCCTGAGTTGTCATTTCCCCTGAGAATTTGTCTAAAAAAATTCCCACAAACCTCCAGCTTTTTTTCTGCTACACCGGTGACATGAGTAAATAAACAGGTCAGTGCCTTTGTAAAGAACCAAATACATTCCAAAACTATATCCAATAACCCTTGTTGATCAGACAGGGCTATTTTGTGTGAGACCATCTGGTATTTTTTTCACTGATATCACTGTGCCTGTACTTGACCTTTTATTGCTGTGGCTACATCAGCCAGGGATGGTTTAGCCACAATGCTGGGGGAAGCGTCGGGTGATTAAATATCTGCTTTTCAAGCAAATTCCTCTCTTGTGGGATAGGTTTGAATGGATGAAGCCTGATTAATGCCCACAACTGAGTTTGGGCATTCATGCCTGAACTCCAAGGGTCATTTTCATGACAGGGAGATGCAAAAAAGCAGTGTCAGGAGCTGGTTTAACTGGTGAAGTGTTGGTGTGGAGTGAGAGGAAGGGCATGGTGGGTGGGAGTCTGGGGTGCCTACCTTGGCTGTGCTTTGTTCTCCAGCTTGGCAAAGATGTTGTAGGCCTCAGCCATAAAAAAATAATACTTAAGTACCTTGATATCTGGTCAGGTCTGAGCCTTAGAGCTGTTTTTTTAAAGGATGTTGTACCCCTTGTGTGATTGCTGGGTTTAGGTGACACCAGCCCAGGCGCATCCAAGTTTGCCAGCAGGTGCTGGAGTTTGGTCTTCCATCTTCACCCTTGTTTTTTTACTGAGTGCTGAGATGCTCTGGATGGGATGCTGAGATACCCTTTCTCCAAATGGGTTCTTCCTGTGTTTCTAGGGGAGGTCGAGTGCACGTGCAGAGGGAGGATTTTATGGCAATGCATCCTCCATCAATATTTGTATTGAATGGACACAGGGCTCAGTGAACTCCCCTAATCTCTGGTTTGTGTGGCTGAATGATGGAGACAGTGTTGGCCTGCTTTGGAGAGAGGAAGGGAATGTGTAAAGGGAATCAGGAGCTGGAGTTGCTAGGGAAACACGAGCAGGAATGCTCGCTGGCTCTTACCTGATCCCTGCCACAGCAGCTCCACGGCACAGGTTCCCTTTCATACAAGGGTCATGTGGCCTCTTGGGTGAATTCACAGTCACAAAAAGCTGCTGGAATTGTCCCAAGGCTTGAGGGGCAGCAGTGGTGCCCAGCAGGAGCCCCCAAAGGCTTGGGGAACATGCAATCAGCCCCATGAGTGCTCTGGGGACATGCTACCCTTTGGCATCACAGCTGGTCCCTGAGGGTTGTTCTGGGGAATGAGGCAAATGGGGATTTGCTCCTTCTGGGATCACATTTGAGGAACTGCCAATTCTCCCTCACTGAGAAGGAATGCAGCAGGTTCAGTGATTTCTCCACTTATGCCCATATTGTGGAAGGTGGGGATGATGCTGGACCCATCTGGGGTGTCCCTGTTTTCATAATTTTTACCATTGTTGTTCTCATTTGTCCTTCTGGAGTCCCAGAGTACTTTGCTATTTGAATAATTAGTGCCAGGCCATGTACCCTGTGCTTAGCACACCCCCTACCAAGAAAGATGACTTCCATCGAATTTATGATTATGCAGGTATTTTATTCCTTGCAAATGTTTTATTTATTGCAATGGTTATTGATAGCTGCACTTACCAATTCTGTTGAGGCAAAACAACCTTCTACAACTGCGTTTTTTTATTTGTACGTCTGGAATAAAAATCAATCCTGGCAAAAATTTGAATATCTGGATTCTTCTTGGGTTCCCCACCTGGTAAAATTTAATAATAGCTTGTAAATGTTTTCATCAGCTGCTCCTCTGTTCTTTAATTGAGTGCAGATGAATCTTGAATGAGTAGTTTTTGTATAACTGGGTGGTTTTTTTCATGTTTAGGCAGCAATCCGTTCCGTTTAAGCAGCGAGCGTTTTAGGGAGATGGATGCTGGGCTGTTTGCTGTGTGATTATCTTCTAAAGTTTGGAATGAAACAGTTGTGGAGGAAAGCAATCGAAACTTTTCCTGTGCTGGTTGGTGGGTTCCTTGGGAAGCAGCTGACACCATGCAGGAATTTGAAGCAGCTGGCTTTGCTTTATAACAAATCAAGGGAGTGATTATCTTGTGATAATCTTGCCCCCTTCATCTCTTATGGCATGAGCAAACACAACCTCAGCTTGTAAACTTTGAGTTTGGCCTTCCACCTTTGCTGCCAGAGTTGAAAATTCAGGCGTGCCGAGATGTGCTGCCCCTTCATCAGCTCTGCCTGGCATCATCCCTGTCACCCTGGGTTGGTGCAAGAAGGGGATGAGTGGAGCTGGCTGTGCCAAGAGCAGTGATGGAGCCCAGTGCCAGCTCATGGATGAGCTGTTCCTGACTGAGATGAGCAGGAACCAAGTTTCACAGCCAAAAATCCACATGGGGAGAAGGTGGGTGCTTCAGGGTTCCAGCTGTGCTCCATGAACTGTTCTTTCTGTGACATCTGGCCAGAGACTGCTGCTTTGAGCTTTAAACAGAAGAAAGGGACCAAATAAAGGATTGAAAGGCTCCTGCTAAAAGGTGAGGGTGGGGCTTGCACTGTGGTGCCATGAGCCGATGTCTCGAGTTCAGCAGGGTGGCACTAGGTGAGATGAGCTCAGATTAGCAGAACTCCTGTCCTTAAGAGCCTTGGCAACATCTGAACTCATGATGGGCTTGAGAGGCAGCTGGCACGCACACGATGGGCCTCAGGGCCAAGCCTCCAATCCCTCTTGGCCAGCTCACCTGAGTGCTGCCAGCAGGTTGGCATTGCCCCTTCTCTGGATCCCAGAACCTCAGGCTGGGGTTTGCCTTTCCAGGCTGCTCTTGGGCCCCGTTTAAAAGGAAGGAGAAGGCATGTCTAAACAGAAGACTCCTCATTCATCTCTATTTTATTCCTTACCCTTCCCCTGCAGTATTTTCCTGCTGGGAAGGTGAAACCATGAGCTGGAAGGATCTGGCTCCCTGCTTGTCAGCGGCGCCGACGTGGCCGGTTTGCTCGCCTGGAGGCGGGGGACGCTCGGTGTCAGCTCCTGTTCAAAATACATTTGGTTTCTAAATTGAGACGGGGATTCTGCACAAACACTTGGCATAGGTGAGCTGGAAAAAGGTTTTAAGGGTAAGCAGGTTATTTATACTCTGTCTTGCGTGTCCAGCCTGTGTTTGTGCTGCTAAGTCGTTTATGTTTATTTTATGGAGAAAGACCTGTGCCATAAATACTGCTCTAACCAGCAGTCAGCAGCAGGAGCAGGGTGCCATAGGATGCAGTGGCCAGCTTGGATGGAGGAATATGGTTGGGAAGAGGGTTTTAAATAGGATTTAGTCCCTTCCCAAGGACCATATCAAGGGCATAGTATCCAGTTTGGATGGAGGAATCTGTCTGGAGAGGGAGGTTTATATGGGGTTCAGTCCCTTCCCAAGGACCACATTCTGCACCTTACAGCAACTGAGACATAACAGTGGGCTGGGTGGTGCAGAGCCTCTGTGCTCCACCCCTGCACAGCTTAATTTTCAACACTGGAAATATTTTCATGCACCTTGGGCAGGGAGCAATCATAGGTCCATGTGTATGGTGATTTTTTAGGTATTGGCCCTGCTCATATGGCAGTGATCCCACTTGTGAACTCCTTGGAAAGTACCGTGTAATATACATTTTCCTCCTTGGGCACTCAGATGAGTAAAAGGGGTTTGGAGATGCCTCTTGGTTTTGGGTGGAAAAAAGGGTTTTGAAACTTGTGGGATATTAAAGAAAATCCCTGCTGTCCCAACTACCATGTTGGTAGTGCACATATCCTCACATTTGTCTCACAGGGTCTTTGGTGGGAAAGAGTTAAATGATTTGTCACATGTGTTCATTGCCACAGCCTTGAGGAGATTTCTTGTCTTCAAGAAATAAACGTAGCACGTGTTCAGCTAAAAATATTGCAGGAGGAATCCTTCCTTGGCCACAGCCCCAATATGGGAGAGCAGCTGTGAGTCGTGGGGATTTTGCTTGTTTTTAAACTTCATCTGTCTTCAAAGTGATGCTGTCCTGGGGTGTTAGAAGAGCCAAAGTCCCTGCTGACCTTTGTTTGCATCCACTGGTGACCATGGAGTTGGTCTTGGCAGCTACTTGCAGCAAGAGTTAGAGGAGGCTGTTGGCTTTGTTTGCAGAAGCAGAAAACCTGGAGGTTACTGAGATGAGTTGAACTTTGGTAGCTGCAGGATGGAGCACCTTTGAGGTTGCTCCTCAGTGTGACAACAAGCTGCTGCATGGTGGTGGAGGGTGAGGAAAAGGGTCTCAGCCTAACTCTTTACAGGAATCAGTCTGTGACACCCAAAGTTTCTCTTTGGGCAAGGTGCCTGGTTTGCTGTGTTAATGAGCAGAATGAATATGACCCTGAGAACTGACTGTCTTCCTCTAGCTTTGTGTGCCTTTGATCAGTTCACTGCTCTTAAAAAGTCAAACCTCTCCTGTATGTGTCTCAGTGGGGTGGGATTTCCTACATTTGGCTTAACCTTCTGCTTTAGGGCCTTTTACCCCTGCAGGTAATTTCAGTTTAGGGTTTCTGTTGTTAAATTCATAGTGTGGGGTCATTGCTTCCTTGATAAANTTTTTTTTTTTTTTTTTTTGCATTGCTGTCCAGTCATTTGCCCACCACCCCAAATCCCAATTGAGACCTGATGCTGAGGGCCAGATGAAGCAGCAAATGTATTCAGCCCAATGATTTCCACATGAGCAGGGCTCTGTGCTGGTGAAAGAAGTGAACTCATTGCAGAAACCTCCCAAGAACAAAGCTCTGGAGAAAGGATCAACCTTATTAGCACATTTAAGGAGAAAGGGGGTTTGTCAGTGTATCAGTTTATGCTTCAGCACATTAGCGTTTTAAATCTCCTTGTGGAAAGATTGATTAAAAACTGTATTTGCTTTCCCCTTCTAAAACCCAGAAAGAAAAAAAAAAAAATCTCCAGCACACTAGTTTGCTGTAAATCTTTTAACACAAGTTTTATGGGGTTTGATGGTTTGAAGCCTCCTGCAATTAAAATGATTTTTTTTTCCCAAGAAATCTTTGGTTTCCCAAGTATTCTTCTGGCCTTTTCACTTGAAAAGGAAAGGCAAACTTTCATGAATTGAGCAGGGGCACTCTTTGAATGAAGTGAGGGTCAGTGCTTCTCCAGGCTTTTCTTCCCATTGTTTGAAGAATACACTGAGGATAGTGGGAGCAGATGTGCTGCTTCTATTTGGGCTTATTTTGGCCCTAGTATGGATATATACGAGCTGCCACTGCATTAATTCCTCCTATGGTTGCTGTGGCTTAGTCTGTGTTCCTTTGTAAATAAAAATGAGCATTTTCTGATAAAGAGTTGGTGCTTTACATTGACACCACCCTGTGAAAAAAAACAATAAAAAAGGTGAAAAATATCGGTGGAAGGAAAAACCAGTGGAGAATCTCTTTGTTCTGTGATTTATGTTGTGGGATAGACACCCTGCACTTGTGACCCCTGGCAGAGGTGTATCTGCCACAGCTGGGATGGGCAAACTTGGCCAGCTGTGTTAGTGACTGAGGGTGAGCATGCATCATCCAGCCATTGATTGCTGAATGTGACATGTTTCTAATAGTACCTGCCACAGGGATTTAATTCCAGGGGGAAAAAAAAAAAAACCCAGAAGTGGAAGTTGAAGGAGATTGCATTTAAAAAACCTGCATGTGATCTCTGTTCCACACTATACAGGAAGATTAGACATGCTTTGAACACTAGACTGCTAATTTTGTTTGGCCAGTGGCTCTCAATTTAACTATGCTATAAATGAAATGGAGAATGGACACTTGTGGGCATGAATGATTTAATGTTAACAAAAGAAAAAGCTCTGTTGTTTGTTAGGGTAAAAGGGCGAGCAGTCTGGCTTTGGAACAGAGATGCTGCAGTAGTTAAAAGCATCCAGAAACCTGGCAGATTTTGCTTTTGGGGAAAAATCCTTCAAACAGAGGCTTGACTCTGCCTACATAAACTGATATGAAAATCTCTGCCTTTAGTTACAGAGGTGTCACCCTCAGCTGGGCTCTGACCCTATAATGGAGGTAGTTATATCACTATATTATAGCTGGAATCCTGCTTTTAAGGGAGGTGTTTTCTCGTGGGCACACATCATTGCAATCACTGCCTCAAGGACAGTATCCCTTTCATGAGGACCATATCTCTTTCACCTTCTGAATCTCTCATCCTCTTGAAACAGAGCAATTGTTCAGAGAGGAATGTAAAGTAGGCACTCATCCCACCAGTAACAATGGAGGTGGTTTGTTTTGGTTGAGGAAAAATACGTATAATACATATAATTGCTCACCTATTCATCTCCCTTTCTGTCCTATTATCTTACCTTGTTCACACAGGAGTGTGGGGTGTGTTTTACCCAGGGGAGGGGGCAGAGGTGGGCTCGGGTCTGTGCCACATGAGGCAGCTGTGGGAAATCCCTCTTGCATGAGCAGTGCCTCCAAAGAGGCAGATCGTGGTCTGCTTGTCCCTGTGTAACAGGCAAGGAATGATCTTTACCCCATGAAATGCCCATGTGGAAAATCAGTGACACGTGTCCCTCTTCCCCAGAGGGGGATAGACTGGAAAGAAATCCTGGTCTGCTCTGCTGGAGCTGCCTTTGCTGCAGCCCCTCCTAACTCAGCCTCATCACGAGGAAATTACTGCTTTGCACCTGATGCATTATCAAAAAATATCCACTTGCAATGAGGCTGGATTAACCATGACATTTTACAAGGCCAGCTGGGAGGAATGCTTTGTGATTAAGTGAAGCTCGTTTCTAATGAGCCCTGAGCTTTACTTTCCAAAATATCTCATTTTTGGAGGGTTGGATGTGTATTTCTCACTTTCTTTTCAGCAAGCACATTTTAAAAACAGGACTAAACTGCTACCAGTCAAACCTACTCCATTGCCCAGGTCAAACAGGGCTGGAGAGATGCTATCTTCAGCAGGATTTATGATGTATCTGTGTGCTTGGAACTTGCTGTGGGATACTCAGCCATAGGCTGACCATTCAGGGAAGAGCTGGGATGACAGAAGGAATTAACCAGCAGAAGCTTAGTGTGATGGGTTTGAGATTTTGTAGGTGTTAAGGTTGTTGAAAGGGACTGTGATGCACTAATTTAACCTTCTACATAACACGGACAGAGGAACTTGTTCTTCTGATACCCACAACCTGTCTTTTTTGGGTTGGATGCTTAAAATCCATTCCAAGATAAGAGGCTACTTAAGCCTTTAAGATTGCTTAGCAGTCAGTAGAGCTGGAAACAGCAGGTCAGATGAGGAGCAAAATGATACTGGGTAAATCAGTTCCAAAGCCTGAAGGGATGACCATGATGTGGCAGAGGTTGTTGCTACCATCAGAAAGCTCTGCTGAAGGCATGGGACCAAGAAACCTAATGCATCACAGAGTTTGAGTTGAAAACCATCTGCTTGAGCTCTCCTGCTAGTCCAGCAGGAGAACATGGTGTGGGGAGAAGTTGTGTCCTTCCTCTCTAAATGGAAGATGGAAATAAGAATCAGGAGATAGAAATCTTTCATCCTGTGATCATGAAGAAATCTTCCATCCTAGGATAGTGAGATGAGGTAATTTAGTATTGAAGAAAATACCTGGAATGCACATTTGACTGACAGAGACGATTCCTCTAAAAAAAGAAACAAAAAAACAAACAAACAAACAAGTCATTCCTTAATCTCTTTACTGAGGATGCCCTGAGTTTGGGATTCCTGTTGTGCCCCAGAAAACATCTTGCAGATTCACTGGACTTCCCTGTGTGCTAAAAAGCATGAGAAAGAGCTTCTGGCTTTCTAACACTGCTGCAATGAGCTCTGTTCTTGCCACCCCTTAGGCAGATGGTTAGCAAGGAGGGAATTCCCAAAAGCACATGATATTGACTCAGCCCTGTTTCTGGAATCCAAGGGAAATATCTGCTGAGGCACTTGCAAACCCCTCCTGGAGTTGCTCAGGTCAGTGGGGACTTCCACATGTGCTTTGATCTTTCTGTCTGCAGCTTTTTGCAACAAAGATGTTGTGATTTTGAGCAGATAGTCAGCATTCCTGAAGATTTTTAATTTCTGTTCTGCAGCAGCTCGCAGCACTTTTTGCCTTCATGGTGATCACTGTTAGAAGTGAAGACCCAGATGCAGCACAGCTTCAGCACAGGGAGACACAGAGGGCATCCCTGGAGCTGCATGAGAGATTTCCAGGACAAGGAAATCAAGGCAATGGCTTTCTGGTTTGCAAACTCTCCTCGATGATGACGCCCTGCTGAAGGGGACAGGGCAGGAATATGGGGATTTGGATGCAACCAACAAATCTTGGTGCTAAAACAAAAAAAGCAGTGGAGATGGTGTCCTTGTCCTGAGTGCTGTGCTCCTCGAGTTCTTGAGTGACTTTGAGTCTCTCTAGGAAGGTGGGTTGCCAGTGAAATAAATCAGTGTGAAATCACATCCACGTGAGGCTTTCCTCCAGTGACATAAACCTGCCTCGTGCTGCTGCCAGCAGCTCCTTGGATGCTGCATTGGGCAGAGCTCTTTGGACTGCTGTTGTAATGCTCTGGCTCAGCACAGCCCGTGTTTGCCTACCTGGTTTAAAGTGTTACTAGTTCCTGAATGGAGAAACTATCTGCAGGAACTCAACAGCTTCCCTGCTTTTCAGCACTGCAGCTTTTAGGAAGTGGCTGCTGCAGATGTGGTCAGATGAGCTGTTGAAATTAAAACACGATATGGATTTATATGTGAAATAGCTGCTCCCAAATGGCTGCATCCATCCAGATATTCCTAATCTGGAGTGGAGATTAATTTTTAATCTGTTTTATTTCACTGCAATATATCCACGAGGCTAAATTGAAACAAAACAGTATTATTCCAGGATAAACACGCTTGCCTGTGGGTATTGAGAAGGAACAGGAGCCCGAGCAGCTCTGCTGGAACAGCTCCATGTGTGCACAAACCACAAACCCATCGCAGGCAGCACTCGGCTGCTGCACTTGTAAGAGGGAGCCCATGATGTGGAAAATCCCTGGCAGATGATATGTCAGTCATACCTGAGGATCAGCCAGGAGGGAGGGATAACAAACAGCGCTTTTGCTTCCCAGTTGAAGGTGTGCAGCTTGTAAAAACTTGAGTAAATCTGGAAATAACATGCTGGGATTTACTGGGGAATTGCAGTGAGGGGAACAAGTGGTTTCAATGTTGGAGAATAAGAAGTAAAAACAGTTGAAAAAATAGAAAAGGGAGCTAGTGTTCCTGATCTTGATCAGTTTTAAAAGCAGCAAGATTAATCAAAATTCCTTGCAAAGCAGCATTTTCTGGGGTGCTGGCACGAGTCCTGCTCTGAGTTAGCCAGCTCTGTCACAGGCGGCTCTGCAGGACTCGTTTGCTCTGAGGGTCGTGTGAGGAGATGAGGAATTTTTCAAAGTGGTTCTGGGAACTCATTAGGCTAAAAAAACCCACATAAATCTATGGTGGGTGTAAGTTATCACTGTACTTTCCCCTTCCAATGTGCCTAAGCCGGGCTGCCTCAACCCTCCATCACCCCCTCCTCTCTCAGTGCTTGTCTGCGTATGTGGACATGCCAGAAACGCTCCTCCCTGACCCCTTTGGCCAGATTGTGGGGTGGGGAGAGGAGTTCCCGGCTCACAGGGGTTGAGGTGTGCCTTGGTGTTACCTTTCAGAGTGCCTTCACAGAAGCAGAAGTTTCCACACCAGGCTGCCTCCTCATCCTCTCCCTGCCTTTGCAGCTGGCACTGTGCCCGTGATCCCAGGCAGGGTGGTTGTTTCCAATGTCCTCTTACTCAGAGCTGTTGTTGCTGGGCAGGATTTTAGACTCCTGGCTTCTCTGTTCAGAAGCAGTGCAGGATGCCACATTTTCTCCTTGATAGAGTTAAATAATGGTGTTTTTTTCCTTTCCTTTCCTTTCCTTTCCTTTCCTTTCCTTTCCTTTCCTTTCCTTGTTGTGATTTTCTTTTTTTATGCTTTGGTTATCTAAACATCCAGACAGCCCTGCCTGCTAGTGCTGGTCCCTATTTCAGCACAGAAGAGCTCCTTCCTTTGAGGTTGCCTTCACCTTTATTCTGTGATAAAATGAGCTCATCTTCACCCTGGTGTTACCTTTAGGGCTGTAAGTTAACCAAGTTAAGAGCTCTGGTGTTTTTTTCTTGGTCATTTAGAGGTGCTCAAGGCCCTGGTGCCAAACAGCTGATCCAAATTCCAGTTCCCTGGGGTCAAGGACACATGTGGAAATTAGGTGAAATATCCCTTTGCTTTTTGGGTTTTTGTATAAATTGGGTTTTGCAAAGTGGAAGAAGCTCTCAAAACTGATTTTCCTGTTTTGTTGCTTGAGAAATCAAAAATCTATTGTTCCAAAAGAGTGAAGATAAGAGGTACAGGGCTGCAGCTGAAAGTGCAAAGCAGTGAAATGCTGTGGGATCCTGGACTGTTGAGACTCATCACACCCCTGTGGCATCTTCTTGCCGTAGGGAAATACTCAATTTCACCTCAGTTAAACCTGTGGTTTAAAAGTGGTTTGGGATGATGATGGGGACACTCCAGGCAGATTCCTTGTGTTTGATAATGTGCTGTTTCACCTCTGGTAGAAATGGCATGCTTTTCATCCAGCCTCAACATCATCTGTGCTAGTGGTTGATGATTGATGTGATTTTTCCCCCTAAATTCAGGGAAATCTCAGCAGAAGCATTGAGCAGAGCAGGAAGCAGCAGCAAACAACATCTCTTCCTCATGGGGAAAGATCCTCCTCCTTCCCTATCAGAAGATTAACAATAGTAAAACAATTCTTTTATATTCACAGCAGGTCAGAATACCCTTGCCTGTCTCAGGACTTTCTTCCTGTGTTTGATGGGAGTTTTTACAGGATGAGAGGTCTCACTTTTTTCTAGTTCACATCCCTGGAACTACTCAAGGCCAGGCTGGACTAGGCTCTGAGCAACCTTGTCTAGTGAAAGATGTCTCTGCCCATGGCAGGGGATTGGAATGGATTTTTAAGGTCCCTTCCAGCCCAAACCATTCCATGATTCAAGAAAATTGCATCCTTGCTGGGAGTGATGCTGTAATAATGTGTGGATGGGGAAGTGATCCAGGCACTTTGGCTTTCTCTCAATTAAACCTTACAGCAGGTTTACTTGATAGAATCAGGAGGATTTAAAATGAAAATGGAGACATTCAAATGAAGGTAGCACACAGAGTCTGATGGTGATAGAAAATGGCTGTGAAACATTAGGGATGGCAGAATGAAATCTCAGACAGTCAGAAGGCAAATGAAGAGCAAAGATAAAAAGTTCCTTAGAGGCGTTTGCTTCATAAAGAAAAAAATTAAAACAAAAATATTGTGGAAGCAGATTGGTACTGATGCACACCTAAAAGATTTGCGAATTCAAAGAAAGAAAATGCTAAAAAAAAGAAATTGAAATTGCATGTATTGTTTGAAAGGCAAGAGATTGCTGCCTTAGAAGTGCCATTGGCATGTGTGGCATGTTCTGAAATTGCTTGGGAGAGTATATTGGATTGGGGTGGGGAAGGGAGGGAGAGACTAATTATATATAATCTTAAAATGAATTAGGTGATATAAATGTAATGAAAGCAAATCCTGTTCCTGGAGAGACTTTTCAGTTTGCATTTTGATATCCTAGGGCAATGGCATGTTGCTCTCTGACAGACAACCATTTGATTTGGAAATATGTGAATAATTGAGAAGTGAAACCTCTTTGAATTTGTTCCTTTCCCCTCTAGCATTTGAAGGACTAATTATAGGAAGAGATGCAGAATGCCCTGTGCAGGCATGGATGCAGCCAAGTTTCTACTTTACTGGTTGCATGAGTCACTCTGCTGCATCCTGTGCTCTTTGATATGTGTCCTTGCTTCCAAAATTATATATTTATTTTACAGATGGAGAGGTAAGTGTGTTATGCTCCACGTCAGGGAGCCCTTGCTGGAGACACCTGTGCCAAAAGGATGCTCAGCAGTCGGTGGGGGAGGCAGGGACGTGCGGGTGGTTGGGTAGGAGTAAACACCAATGTGAGGAGTGAGCTCCAGAGAGCTTCAGCAGCTTGGCAAGCCTTGTGCTGCTGGCTCGACTGGGAGGCAGCGCCCTATTTTAAGATGATTTTAAAATGGGTCTGAGGATCCTCCTGTCTGCAGATCTCTGCTTACCAGCAGCTGGATGCTGACCCTGTTCCAGGCAGGAGGGACCATCTCGGCACTGCCAGTCCCCAGGGTGGCACAGGCAAAATTGATGTGTCCAACCCAAGCTCTCTGAGGAGAAGAGAGGGTTAATCAGCCTCGTGGCTGGTCTGAGGCACTTGGTCTCATTTATCATCTCTGCCTGTGCTCAGCCCCAGGGTGGTGGGTGTGCCAGGGGAATTAGGGCCAGCAGTTGGGGCAGGAGACACCCAAAGCAAGAATAAAAATACTCCTCGGTCTGGAAAAAAAGCACTATTTTCCTCTCTGGGAGAGCTCACAGATCCTAAATAATAATACTGTACAAAAGTATGAATGTCTTAAAAATAGATGAAGCCCTCTCCCACTGAAGGTGACATGCATGATGGGAGCAAAACTGCTGCTGGGTTGGGCTGTGTGGGGGAAAAGAGGGAAGCACTTACAGCAAGGTGCTGGATAAAAAGCTCCCAGCCTGTGTGTGAGATCTGTAGTTCCCAAGCTGTGCTCAGCAGACCCGTTAGAGTGTCTTCCCTTAGGCTCTTGTTGTTTGGGCAACATGGAAAGTTTGGGATCTTCTGACATGGATGAGTCAAATATTCCTGGTGGCTCATTCCTGACTCGATGTATAACCTTGAGCTTGGAGCTGTGCCTCCTCCTCTGGCTCTCCCCACCTGAGGTAACTGGGATGGTGACATTTGCTGTGTTTGTAAAGCAGTGCTGGCATGGAGACCTGCAAAGTGAAACGGGGTAGGATGCAGGATGCTCCGCTCACTGTTCTGGCCGAGAGCCGAAGCGTGAAGTTGCTCAAAATGCAGCACATCCTTTGTCTCACCATCTTTAGGCAGTATGGTGTTTGGGAAGAATCTTAACACAGTGAGGACCAGATGTATGTAAAGCCCTTGGGGCCATATTGAAATGCAAATGGAAATGAAACAGTGCATTACTTCCAAGAGTGGTCTAAAGATGGGAGTGTTGGGAGAGTGTGCATCGAAAGCAGATAGCTGGGTGTGAGTCCTGACAATGCTTTATCCTGTTGGGAAACCTGCGTGCAATGCAGTGTTGTATTTGGGGTTTTGAGGTCATTGTTACACAGATTATTTAAGCCTGGATGCATTTTTAGCTGGACTTTGTCTAAAGAATAAACATAGCCAGGGCTGTTTTCCAGTCATCAGCTAAACGGCCAGATCAAGGGCTTGAGTCAGCGATTCTTGCAAAACATTACTGACTGTCTTCAAAAATATTTCATAACACTTCTTGCTTTTGAAAATGTAATCATGCATAAAGTGATGTATGTTAGTTTTGCTTTGCAAATGATTCTGGTGCCTGGATTCTGTGTGTGTGCTGGCTCTGATTCTCACTTGCTTGTATGGTGCTCTGCATTCTTCCTACATTCATCCATGTATGCCTGAAACACAACCCAAAGATGGGACTCGTCCTCTTCTAGGAATAAAGGAGCTACATTACCTCTTCTACAAACCCAGGATTTATATTTTTGCTGCATTAGGGATGTGTGGCTTGTATGAGCAAAACTAACCTGCATATCCCACTAAAACAGCTGTTACAAACAAAGTGCTCCAGCTCTTGCTGCAAGGCTTGTAGGTGTGCCTCGGATTTTGATTCAATCTGTAGAGCTACTTTTCAGTAGAAACACCAATATTCTTCATATTTCATGGTTTGACAGCTAGTCCCCATTAGTTGTCCTGTCTAGAAGCTGTATTTTGTATAGCAAGGAAGACAAAACATTAATTTCTCCATATGCAGAGATGAAAGGGGGTTGTGAGATGCCGGCTTGGACCGAACACTATGGTGACCCCTTCTTTTCCACTTAGGTTTTTCAAAACTGTATATTGACTTGTGGACACTTAATCTGAGATGTTTTAAATAGTTTTTGCTCTCTCAAGAATGAGATACCTTTTCAAGATAGCTTTGGTTGGCTATCCTGCATGAAAATATTTACTCCCTTTGAAACTCTTGGCCCTTCCAGAATACAGCCAGGCAGGCACGTGGCTTCCTCTGCTTCAGTGTAAAGGTCACTTATGATGTGTTGTTAATGAATAATTACTACTGCATGCTTCCCTCTTTAAATGGCAGAGGCATCCTTGCTACATAAAACATTAAAAACTTGTTAAGATGGAAAATACCAGCAAAGAGATAAAAAGCCTGTACAAAATCTCTGTCTATTGGGAAATGGTTGCAAGGGCATCAGGGAAGGACTCTGGCAGGAATAGGGATTTGTGCTCTTGTCTCAGCAGCTGTTGGCTCCAAATGCCACTTCTGGGCTCAGGGCAGTTGTTCAGAGGGATTGGGTTCCTCAAATCCCAACAGGAAAAGAAATGCAGGCTGTCTGGATGGGGATGGAAATCAAGAGCAAAATTGCAGTCTATGACATACTGCATTCGGTTGGTGAGTAGTGGCTTGGGTCTTGCAACATTTGAATTATTTTTAAATGATCTTTTTAGGTTGATGACATTTAGTATAGGAACTGGACAATGGCCAGAAGAAAAGCCCACCCAGCCTGGTGGTTTGACCCCACCTTTTGCTGAAAGATGACAGGGAAGGAACAGCAGAATGAGCAAGTGCACGTGGTTCTTAAAACATTATGGGGAATCTTCTGAGAAGGGGTTCCCCACATCACCTGCCCTTTGGGTGGGGAACTGCCTTCTCCAGGTGTGCTTTGATCCCACCAGCTGTGACTGGTTCACCCTTCATCACTTGTTGTTTGCCACTTGTTTCATCCTTCATCACTTTTTTTACTCTTCAGCAGTTGCCTCACTCTTGCAAAGCAGGGGCCATCATAGAGATGGAGGAGGTTGATCAGCAGTTTTATTCTCTGGTTTTCATTCAGCACGAAGAAGAGTGCATCTCTTAGTGCTCACCAGAGCTCCCAGAATATAGCTAGAACAGTAAGTTATGTTTTCTTGGGCTTATTGCATTAAAGAAAGTGAATCTTCTACTAAAGTATTATACTGAAAAGCTTGCACTGTGTCATGATGCCCACAGAAAATACGTACAAGCAGCTTGGGCTGAGACTTTCCTGTGGTCTTTTCTTTGTTCCCAAAGAAAGATATAAAGGTGGAGGGGTTCCCCTCTGTGCTGCTGCCTTGCTTGGGACAGGTGTGTTCACCTGCTTGTTGGTGTGGAAGCAGATGCTCTTGAGCCCTCCAAAAAGTTATCAAAAGCTTTGTTTGCTCTTCTCAGATGGCTGCAACACCTTACCAAAGTTCAGGGAAATTGGCTGAAGAGCAGTGGGATCCACGTGTTCCAACCTAGTGGGAAGATTAGTGGTTTTATTGCTCAACTGGCTGCCATCATTATGAAGCTTTTCACATTGCCTTGGAACTCTTTGTTTTCTTTAGTGAGAAATGGAATTTAGTGGTGTCACGTCCATTCCATTTCTGTTCCTGCTGATTAGCAGGAGTGTACAGTAATGTCACATTAAGCACCTTTTTATTAGAGAGGTGGGAGTAGTTTGCATGCCTGTGTCCCCAGGTAAATCACAGCAAGAGGAGGCAGTGAAAAGAGGTGTTCAGGGTTGTAGTTGGCTCATCTCTCTACAGCTGCCAGTCCTCTGTGTGTATGTTCCTGCAGGCACCCCTCCCATGTTTCAGCTCAAGCATGTGGACCAAAACAAGTGATTATTGCATCTTGCTGATGAAGCTCTTGAGGCAAAATGAAAGGGTTTGACTGCAGCTTAAAATGATCATGTTACAGGTTATGGAGGAGTATTTGAAAGATTTGGGTTGGAAGGAACCCTTAAAGATCCTTTTNCACTGACCATGTTGTTCCACATCCCATCCCAACTATTCTTGAACGCCTTCAGGGATGGGGCATTCACATTTTCTCTGGGCAACCTGTTGCAGTGTCTCACCACCCACACGGGAAAGAATTTCTTCCTAATTTATACTTAACATTTTTCATTTTAAAACCATTTCTCTTGTCCTATCGCTACAGGCCTCAGTAAGAAATCTTCTTCCACCTTTCCTGTAAACCTTCTTTGTACATTGAAAGGCTGCAATAAGATCTCCCTGGAGTTTTCTCTTGTCTTGAATCCTATTGTATTTCCAGTGGTAAATCCCTCTAAAGACTCGTGGTATCTCTGAAGGTGCCCAGACAAGGGCAGCCCATCTCCTTATCCACATACATCAGCATCTAAATATGTGGGACCAGCACCAGAGATGGTGCTAGTGGAGATCCCCACCTATCCAAGGTCAGGAAATTGGGAGTACTGTGCTGAATCTTAGAATATGAATTTATGCTCCTTTACATAATATTGGAGCCCAGTCACCATGGGAACTAAATGTCATCCAAGTAGAAAGTTGAACTGGAAGGGAATGTACCCAGTTTTTGGGCTGGAGCTGTTGAGCTCAGGTCATCCAGAAAGCTTGGATGTGGATGTAGGGTAAGTTCTTCTTTCACTCCATGTGCACACTGTGTCCAAAGTGTTTTAGTCTTCCTATGGTGTGAGAAAACCAGGAAGGAAATACCTGTCCCAGAGCATGCAGTTATTTTATTGTTTCCCACCTCTGAAACAGGCAGGACTTCAACTTCCTGAGACAACCTGCTGAAAACCATTTTTGTTTCAAAGTGGGATCTGGATTCAGGTTAATGCATGGAATCAAAATGAAAGCTAACAGGTGGTTTTATTTTCCCCCATGTCCCTTTACATAAAATCTCTTCAGCATCTCTTTTATAACTTGTCTTTAGAGAATCACTGCAGTTATTCAGACATTTCTTCCGTGCCTGTCATTATTGTGATAGAAACAATCACTGGAAATTGCATGATGGTATTGGGTTGTGCTACATTCCTTCCTCAGGTCGTTTGACAGCAGCTTTTTTCAGTAGACCCAAAGGAGAAAGGTACATTTCTGTAAACATGAGACAAGTCCTAGATGTGCTGTAGCCACTTGGGAGAAAATTCCATTGTAAAAGAGGCTCTTAAAATTGCTCATGTGGGATTTGCCATTAAGAGCATAAAGACTGGAGAAATGGACTTCTGATTTGGCTGGCAACTTGCTTCTCATCCTCCAAGAATTTTAGGAATGCCTTTACTTCCTTTTGGAGGGCTTAGAGCTAGTTTGTGATTGCAAGGGCCAGAGACTTGCTTTTTTTCCTGCCTCCCTTCTTTCAGGCTAGGTTCTGCTGGCCTGTTAACTCTTGAAATACCAGTGTACACTGAAGAAAGTGCTTTTTAAAAATTAGTGGTTTCTTCTGCAAACCTTGAATGGTCTGAAGGTCTAGAGTGTAATGCAAAAGATGTCCCTTGCACCCAGGAGTTATCAAGTATTTTCACATGTACTGCTGTGGGCTGGATGGAGGAATCTCTGTTTGGGATGTGGTAATGGATGATTGTCCTTCATCAGTGTAAGTCTGGCCATAAATTGTGTTTATGCTTTTTTGTGTACTGCACTTCCATCATGTTCTTACCCTTTGAGCTGAAATGCACCAGGATGTCAGACCATTGGTGATTGCTCATGTGCTGGGAGCAATGCAGGTCAGACTGGTAGCTAAAATGTACATGTTTTATTCTCTAGAACACGAAGAAATATGCAGACTTTGTCATAGTGTATTTTGTATAGCATTTGGATGGTCTTTGCCTAAAAGGGACTCCCCATCAACACAGTGAACCTCGAGCTTTGCTGCAGCTCAGGGCTGCATGCAAAGAGCTGGGCAAGCATCCCCTGCATGGTCCTGCACATTTCTTGTCACTGAAGCCCTTGGTTCCTCTGAAGGAGAAGTTTGGTTTTCTCATGTCAATAAAGGAGAGACTCCAGTTGGCAACTGCCAACAACCCTCCATCAACACACTGGATCTGAGGTTTGAACTTAGACATCCATAAGATTTTCTCTCTGTCACTGCCTCCCCTTCATCTGGCTGGCAAGGAGAAGCTGTGATGTAGCAGAAAGGTAATCTTAGAAACCTGATTTCTAGGTAGAGATAATTTTCTTCTACTGAGAGCATTTTCAAATTAATTCTTCCCTGAGTTTCCCACTTGCTCATGTAATCTGCTGATTAAGTGACTCATCTCTATGGTGTATTTGAATTCTGGTCAGTAATGGAGTTTAAAACAGTGATTTTTGAACCGGTTCCATGGTTTAGAGTGGTTGTGTTTTTTTATTGCTTTTCTTCCTCCATCCTGCTGAGAAAACTGCTCAACTCCAAGCTTTGATTGTTCAAGTAGAAGAGGGTGACAGGAACACAAACAAGCATCATTTAGTTCTTGGGGACACGTTTTCCTGATGCTTGACCTTTTGGACTTCCCACATCTTCTTGTCCATTTACATGCATTACAGTTTTTCCAATTACCAGTGAATTAAATTTGGAATTGTGGTATTTGGAAATGTCAAGCAGAATCAATAGAAAAGCACTTGGGGCCCAATCTTAGTAGACTCAGCACATTTTAAAGCATATTTGAAATGTCCCTGCTGATAAATCTCAGAGGACCCTGTGTAGGTTATGAATTGAGGTGCTGCTGTTCCGGTACCTAAGCTCTCTGTGGCTTGCCAGGTGTGCTGGGCTGTGTCAGACACACATCACTTTCTCCCTGGGGAAGACCTTAAAAATCAGGAGCTCTGAAAAGCATTTTCTCTGGTGGCAGTGTCACAGGATGATGAGGACAGTGGGATGGAGCAGATGCACGTGAAAAAGCTGGGAAAGGCATTGCCACATGATTATTGCTATTCCTTAAACCTCTGCACTCCACAAGGAGATGCTCCCTTACCCTCGTTCCTCTGCCTGGAAGGAAATTAATTTTCCAGGCTTGCTTTGAAAGCCTTTCAAAACTTCTCTGTGTGTGGGGAAAATATTTACGAACGTACGTGATTTCACTTCCTCCTCCCATGCTCTTTGGAGACCCCATGCTGGCTCCCGAGGAGAATGGGAGAGAACAAATAATTGTGTTCTAAATGTCATTTCAGAACTTGCTGCATGTTTTACTTAGTGATTTGTGGAATCTGGTCAAGACTTGCCCTCTATTTGATTTTTCAGGAATGCAGTTGGAAATACCTTAATCTTGCAATTAAGCTCTAATATTTTCTGTTAGAGAGGCTGCAAAGTTTGGCTGCTGAGACACCTTCTTGGTAGCTTGCATGCAGAGTGCTCAGCCCACAAGGGGCCATTTTTCATGCCAAAGAGTAGTCACAGCTGTTAGGAGCCAAATAAATGGCCTGCTTAATGCTTTTATAAATGCACACCTCAAATTCAAGAAAAAAAAAAAATCCTAATAACTACATGCCTGTTTGGGAACTCGTGGTCCGGGGTAGAAAACACAGCCTCTCCTTTATGGAATTCCTCTGTGGAGCAAGGCATTTTCTTGATGTGGCGGTGTAAAAGGAGCCTGGAGGTGTCTTCTAGTGAACTGGGGGGATGGAGGAGCATCATTTCAGAGATGCTGCCTGAGGTGGCATCCTTGGGGCTGGTGACACACGGACAGGCAGCAGCTCAGCAGCTCTGGGAGTTTGGATGGGTGATCTGCAATTTCTTGTGCTCTTCTCTGCACAGGCAGGCGGGCGGCAGCGGTGCCCTTTTTGGAACTGTGACTTTGTGCCTGTCAGGGCTGCTTGATTTTGATTTCATTCTCTTGGGTGTAGCTGCGGAGGAGTATGTATCTGTGCAAAAAAAAAAAAAAAAAAAAAAAAAAGGAAAATAAATTAGGAATTAGGCCTTTTTTGTGTGTTATTACTAATCTGGTTTGAGCTCTGCTGTCCAAATTGCCTCGTTTGTGACCCAAAGTGCATTTAAACATGAACTGCAGAAGCACCACAGCATTAAATGCTTTTGATTGATCTCCCTGATGGTTTTATTAAAGAACTAAAACCTGTTTGGGGGAGACAGATACAGTTAGTGATGTGAAGGGAGAAATGTAATTACATTTTTGGCTTTGTCCTTAACTGAAATGATACAAAATAGGATTTTTCTAATGGATAACTAAAATGATCTCTTCTTTAAATAAAATATAGAAGTGACCCTCTGAGTTCAAGTCAAAAATGCTCTACTTCCAAAAATTGATTAACTGCTGGCAATGTTTCTGTCCTGCTGCACAGCAGGCCAGCCGCCGACCTGGCCAAACCTCCTTGGATCACTCTGCCTGGCCAGAGGAACGATTTACTAAACCTTTCCCTGAGAGATCCTCCCCTTTGCGCCAAGAGATCAATCTCATCGGCTCTGTGTGCATGTATGTGTGTGTGGACACTCAGTATTTCACTCAGCTGAGCATCGCTGTCATCTCACTGGGTTCCACCTTCCCTCTGCAGGATCTGCCTGGGTTTGTGGCCTTGTGAGGAGCTGGGATGCTCCATGCCCTTCTCCAGGTCCCTCTCCAGGTCCTTCTCCTACCCACCCCGTTTGACTTAAAATACCAGGGAAGTTATTCAGAAGAGTTAAACCATTACCACATCTTTTTCCTGAGCTGATAGTAAGAACTCCTAAACACACTCCTTACAAAGGCTTATTTTACAAAGCTGCATTTGCTTTCTGTTTGGGGGATAATTCTAATAAAGATCTAATTCTTTGGAATAATTTTCTCGTTATCATTTACTGACTTAAACCCAAGTTAAAAAAGAGATATATGGGGGGTATGGGGGGGGGGGTTGCTACACAGATGTCCGTGGAAGCTGTGAAGTGTGAGTCATGGTGTGAATATAGAAGCCCTGAGTTGTCATCCCTGGTGAGCAGGGAGGATGTATTTCTTAATATTAAAGTTCCTTTTTTAATTTTAAAAGAAAATGACTTAAAGCCTCCTGTCCTTTTGAGAGTGGTTGTCAATGGCATCATTGCTGGTTACCATGGCAATATATGCTGAGATAATAGATTAACAGCCATTGATTGACTCAAAAACTTGGAGCTCTTTTGCTGTGGGATAAGCCAAATCTATTGACAGAAAACAAAATTCCAAGTAGTATCTTCCCTTGGCATTACACCTTTGCTTTCTCAGTGCTGCCTGTGCCCAGATTTACCTGATCTGTCTTAAGAACCAAAACATTTTGCAATAATTGATGCTTCTAATTAGCCATCTCTGCATCCAACTGGTTGGATGGGGCACCTCTGCCTGGGCAAACTCTGGCCATTGAGGTCCCCAAAGGTAGGGTGAAGTTTTGGCTTGAGAAAGAGGCTCTGCAGAGTCACAGGGGCTTGTTTCTGCTCTGTTTAAAGATTTTTGTGAAAGAACAGGGGATAAAAGCTACAAGTCTCCAAATCCTCATGTGCAGTTACGTGCTTAACCGCAGATGTCATCACGAGTTTGATGCTTTGCCTAAAAATGTATTTAGCCCCTATTATTTAAGTACAGCAGGAATGAAATCACCCTGCTTGGGGAATAAGTGCTGGAGCAACACTTAGAAATCTCACATTCGTTTTGTAGAGATGCAACCGGGTGGTCCCTCCAGAGCAACATTTTCCAAACATTCCCAGTTGCAAGCCTTCATCTGGCTTGATTTTGAATTTCTAGCAACAACTATTTGCAACGCTTTAATTTGCAGTCCTGCACGTGATTTCTGGGCAGGTGTCTGGGAGAGGGAGAGCTGGGAGGCAGCAGCCCTCTTTCCCTGCCTTTCCCTCCCCACCAGTGCCTCCCAGAATGCTCCACAAATGCTTAGATTGTGGTCCCCCATTGAAGGGTGTGCCAGAATGCAGCTGTGGGTTTGGAGGCAGCTGGGAAGGGGGTGAAGTGGCTCATCCCAGCAGATGCTGCGCTGCAAGGTGAGCACCCAGCAGCCCCTGATCTCCCAGCTCTGCTCACCCCTGCCACGGTTTGAGGGAGAGCTCTTGAAAGCAAACCCAAACCTCAAACAAAGGGCCTGACTTCCATAATCACACGTGCAAGAATGCATCCGCAGTTGCTTAATTGCTACATGCAATTACCCTCCAAATTAGAGGGCAATTACCCCAATTCAGTGTACAATCTCCGCCGTTTTATATTATAAAATTACATGTACAAATAGCTATATAGGGACATAACGAAGTGTTTGCAAATAACTTCAGTTGCATACACTGTTTCACATATAAAGCCCGGTGGTTTTGACAGTCAGGCAAACAGACTGTCTGGTAAATCACTCAGTGTTTATGCAGACTATTTTGACACATCCCATCTTTTTGTATATACTTTCATTTTAGGTTTTCAAAAGGGGACAGGCAGAGATAAAGAGCTGAGATTTATAGCAGCCTTCAGCCTTGGGGAAGATATTCCCTATGTATCTAATTATGAGTTAGGAGCCCGGCATCTGCTAACACCTAGACCTGGGGTTGCTACACTGGATCTTGGCTATAATTTAGAGGCTGTAGGATAATGATACAGCCTCAGTGATCTGTCAGCAACTCCAAATTAGGAGAGCAGGGTTTAGTCTCAGATCAGCAGCAAGGTCCCATGTCTCAGCAGGCTGAAGTCCTTCAGTTCATGAGGATCTTTTTTTAATGAGCTCCCTCTGTGCCTTGCAACTCCCAAGTAGAGACGAGAGGTCTTCCCATGTCGCTTGGTGCTTCAACTGCTCTTCCCATCATTATGTGCCTCAGATGGGTGCTGGGGGTCTTGCTTGGCAAAAGCCTAGTGATACTTCTGTCATTTGGAGCACAAAATTGACCCAGGGGAATCAGCATAATGACAGTTCCTCAGGACTGAGGTCAAAAAGTTGATTTTCACCCCAAAAATGGGTGATGGTGGGTAGCCTCCCTCTGCCTGCGTGATGTTTGGGAGTTATTTGGGCTTGGTATTTTGTGTAAAGGTATTTCTGTGTGGCTTTTGTTCGAGGACAAGACACACTGCGTCATCCCTGAAGCGCTGGGTGGATGCAGTGGGATGCCAGAAACCCATCTGCTCCTGCAAAGCCTGATTCTTCCTTAGACTTTGATTTCAAACAGGACTTCAGGCTTTATTGCTTAAATGACTGTGGATTGTGGTATTAAAAAGTTGATTGTTTTTGTCTGGCTGCTGACACGAGGCTCTTTTCCATGGAGAGAGCTGGAGCTGAGAGTGGGATGCAGTGTTGGGGATGCTGTGCTCCTGCCCATGTCCATGCTCCTGCCCATGTCCATGCTCCTGCCCCATGTCCATGCTCCTGCCCATGTCCATGCTCCTGCCCATGTCCGTGCTCCTGCCCATGTCCATGCTCCTGCCCCATGTCCATGCTCCTGCCCATGTCCATGCTCCTGCCCCATGTCCATGCTCCTGCCCATGTCCGTGCTCCTGCCCATGTCCATGTTTCTGCTTTGCAACTTTTTTCCAAAATTTTGCATTGTGGTTGGTGGAATAGGCTTAGGCAGGAGAGCAATGGGGGCCCAATGAATGAGACCAGGTTCCAACAGCGATCTTCAAACACTTGCTTAGCAAAGGTTTTGTTTCTCATTGCACTCAAGTCCCAGTGATTTTCTGCCAAAAGCTAGGCAGTTCTCTGGGGTGTTTATTTTCCATCCCACATGAGCAGGATGTTACCAGGCAGTGCCACCAAATGAAGGAACTCAGGAGCTTTCCTGTGTACCAAGGCTGCTATGAGGGAGATGACAAGAGTGAGCAGAAGAGAGCAAGGACTGTGGGGACACAACCCCTTTAGTCTCTCTCAAGGTGTGGTTTGTGACTGCACTGAAAGACTGTTGTTTCAGGAAGGGCCCTTTGGCCTAAATTAATGGTGTCACTCCTGTCAGATGCTCAAGTTTGGTACAACACTTCTTTTGAGCCCGGTTGTACTGCACAGGGAAGCCCAGTCACATCCTTGTGGTGCTGATGCTTCAGCTGTGTCCGGTGGAGGGAGACAAGTGCTTCCTGCACATATCTTGGAGCAGCACCCTCTGATTCTTCTTGCAACTTGAAATGAGATGCAGGACATGGTTATCCATGCCTTTGTCACTTGGCAGAGTCACAGAATAGTTTGGGCTTTAAAGGGCATTTAGTCCAACTCCCTGCAGTGGGCAGAGACATCTTCAGCTACATCAGATTCCTCAGCTCTCTGTCCAACCTGACCATGAATGTTTCCAGAGATGAGGCATCTACCCTGCCCTGGGCAACCTGTTCCAGGGTTTTATCACCCTCATTGAGAAAAATACTTCTTCCTTATATCAAATCTAAATCTTTTTTTAGTTTAAAACCCTTACCCAGTGTCTAGCTCAGTGTTTTTTATGACCTACAGTGGCCTTGGGGGTGTCCATTGCCCAAGGCGGGAAGAGGAGGCAAGAAAAGCTACAGAGCTCCCTGGGAATGGATGAGCAAAGCTCAGATTTCCTTGTCTTAGTTACCACCTTTCTCCCTCAAAGGGACAAGCCCCTGTTTTGACTCCCCCTCCCTCTGTTCAGTGAGGGTTTTACCGCAGCGAGTGCAGAACAGGCAGTTAGCTGCAAACTTTGGTCTCTGCATGATCCATTACAGAGCAAGGTGTGAGTGTTTCTTGATGAGCTAAAGCAGCAGGTAAATTAATACCCAGACCTGGAGCCGTGCCCCTTCCTGCTGAGACCATCTTGGGTACAAACAGAAGGGTTTCTTGCAGTCGTGAGCACCCAGCGGGGCGAGGATCCTACCAAATGGCTTTTAAAGAGATCTGAAAGCAGGTAACAAACACGCAGGTTTTTAAAGTGTCTTCTTAATGCAAGCATCCTTAGGAGCTGTTATAAAGAAAGCATACATCTATTTAGTCATCTAAAACTTTATGCATGCTTTTATTCAAAACATCTAAACTTTGACAGCGGGGGGAAAACTGGGAAAGGCCTTTTTCCTGGCGCTGTTGCTGTTTGCAGAGTTGGGTTTGCGTGTTTGCAAGCAGCTCTTAGTGTTCAGCAGAAACTTGTTCCAGGAAAGACAACTGTCTTGGGGGAAGGGAGCCTGGGCTCAACACAGGATTTAGCAGCCTTGGTTTGCTGGTCCCAGAGCTGATACAGCTCCTGCTTCACATCTTTTTAACATTCCCTTTCCAAAGCACAGTGGAAATACCAAATCTCACAGCAGCCCTGTGCATTGCATTGGCTGGAGGAAACAGAGACTACACGATACTGCTTGAGGTTGCAGATGATGGTGGCTGAGCTAGGATTAGATTTTGGGGCTGCTTTCCAGTGAAATGGTTCATTAAACCTTCCAGCTTTCTGGGAGACAGAGTTGGGGAAGGGGAGGAAATTTCCATCTTGATCAAAAGTGATATTCAATTTGGGGTGATAAAAATGACATTACAAAGTGTATTTCCAGGAGTGGAACAGAAGATGGTAAGTGAGGATTAGGTGTCAGGTACCAGCTGGAAGCCATGTGACTTATTACATTGAGGGTGGTGAAACTCTAGCCCAGGTTGTCCACAGAGGTGGCTCTAGAAGTATTCAAGGTCAGGTTGGATGGGGCTTTGATCAACCTGGTCTAGTTGAAGATGTCCCTGCTCATTGTAAGGATATAGGACTAGATGACCTTTAAAAATCCTTTCCAACCCAAACCATTCTATGATTCTGTGCAGTTAAGATATTTATTCTTTAAATAAGTAAAAAGATATCGCCCTCCACCCCCCCACACAAGAAAAAGCTCTTTTGCTTTCCTGCTTATTTAACCAGTATTTAGCAAAAATGCTTAATCTGCCCTAAAAAAGCACAGTGTAAGTATCAAGAGAACAAATATCAAGGCTTTAACAAGGAGTGTCAATATTGACATTGTTCTGTGTTGAGGGATATTGGTAGGTTGTTTTCATTATTGTAAGCAACTTGTCAGAGGAAAACTCTGATGGAGCTTTGCAAGCACTGATAAAACCTGCAGGTGCTATTGAAATTGAGCTCTTGTTCGTGTGTGCTTTGAATATAATTTCCAGTTTCAGAAGTCAGCTTTATGACATTCTGATACCCCTACTCCCTTGCAGCCTCTCCCATGATGCAGATCAAGCAGTCTTTCTAAAAAGTGTTATTGAAGGATTGAACACCTCAGCAGCTTGCAAAGAGTGTGATGATTTGGCTCCATGCCATGAATATTACCTATTGCTGAGTCCAGGTGTTGGAATTGGGAGCAGGTTGGACCCTTCACCCCTAGCTTATTCAGAACTGTGGCTTTCTAGTTAGAAACTTAGTTCTAGGCTTCACAGAGGTCTGGCTATTCTGGGAGCACAGCACTTTTGTTTCACCATCCTGTGGGACCTATTTGTGTTTTCTACCCAGTTGTCAACACATTTTATTGAGATACCTACATTTTCCATGATTGCAATCCATCAAAATAATGGCCAGGCCTGACCTTACCTTAGGCTGGGTAATCCCAAAGAGAGATGGCTGCAGGGCATTTCAGGATTTACAGAATCATCATGGTACAGGGCTCATAGTACCTTTTGTGTTTGTCTGCTTACAAGACGTGTGTTTGTTTCATTCTTCGTTTTGTTTTAAACTAATCCTCAAAATGCCACAAAGCAGAGTATCTCCAGATAAAGAGAGGATTTCTAAGGTTTAGGACAGAACAGGTCACCTGCAAATATCAGTGTTCCCTTATTTGACTCTGGTTTTAATGGATGTGTCTGCAATTGTGTTTCAGTTCTGTCACATGGTGGTTATGGGGGAATTGTTTCCCTGGGGGCAGTAGGAGCACCACAGTCCTTTGGTCCAAGGCTCTAAAGGAGGGAAGATCCACAGGCTATGGAGACTCCTTTGTTTGTGGTGGACAAGCATCCCTTTGGGGTGGCCAGTGTTGTTTGAGGAACAGAATTTTCTGTTGCCGAAGGTCTTGCTTGGGTGGAGAGGCACCATGAGCCATGTCAAATGCAGCTAAAAATATGGCATTTATCATATGGAGTCTTACCCAAGCAAGCCTGAACCAGGATCTAGGTGAGGAATGGCTACTGCTCTGGCCCTCCTCTGCAGGATGAGCATTATCTGTTCTCACTTACATCCATGTAAGTGAGTATTTTGTATTTTTAGGTGTTGTTTCCCAAAGTAGTGGTGGAGAGAGAGAGTTACTCTACTGCATGACATCCCAGCAAGCATCAAGTAGCACCCTGGGAGGTTGTCTTTGCTAAACAGGCTTTCTGTGGTTAGACATTACTGAGTATGCCTTGTGCATCCTCCCTTTTAGGGTCCTAAGGTTGATGCATTGTCCAGAGGAGGTCTGGGAAGGTCTCAGCTGGGCTCTTGACTTCACCACGAGCTCCTGTGTGATTTTAGGCAAACCTGACCTCTCCATCCCCCACATCACCACAGAGGAGAAGAATAATCTCCACACTGAGCTGAAGCTCACGCTGCTGAGCTGCTCAGCTCCCAGGGAATCAAATGCACACATCACCTAAAACAGAGCCAGACGATTCCCACAATCTGTTTCTGATTTTACCTGAATGTTCTTGGGGCTTGATTTTCGTTTTCAGGGCCAGGCCATGGGGAGGCTGAGACAAGGGAGTGCATCTACTACAATGCCAACTGGGAGCTGGAGAAGACCAACCAGAGCGGCGTGGAGCGCTGCGAGGGGGAGAAGGACAAGCGGCTCCACTGCTACGCCTCCTGGAGAAACAACTCGGGCTCCATCGAGCTGGTGAAGAAAGGCTGCTGGTTAGATGACTTCAACTGCTATGACAGGTAATAGCCCAACTGGCTTATCTAAATACAGGTTTAATCGATCGTCTAAGTGTAAAAGCTCGTGATTTTCTACATAGAGGAAAAGAAGGCAGGTCCAATTTAATTGGCAAAAGCATCCCCTGTAATTACTTCTGTTGCTAATGCAGCTCTCAGAACTGTCACTTACCTGCTTTGACTTTCTAAATAGAAGCTGCAAAAATTACTTTTAGGGGTTTTGTGTTGTGTTTTGTTTTGTTTGTTTTTTTTTCCCTAGCAAAGCTTTGATAATTCTGGCATTCATTGAAAAACCTGTCCTGTACCATCAAATGAAGAACAATATGTTCTTCCAGGAGCATTTGGTGATAGAAGTGAAAACTTGGAATCATTTGGTGCTGTCTAGAAAAGCACAGATATCTGGGGGTGGTTAGGGGTTGAGATATTCTGGCATTTGTGATGTTGCAAAAAGTTCCACTGTTCTTTGGCTGAGTGAAGAGAAGGGCCAGGAGAGAGAGTGGGGCAGCAAAAGCAATGTGAGTTTGTGTGTCACTGGCTGTAGCAAGCTGAAAAGGAGTGAGGTTTTGTAGTGCAAAGGCTCCAGCCTCATTAAAGAGCTGGGAAAATTAACTAGTCTTTTCTCACTTCCCTTGATGCAGTTCAACAAAGGGGAAAAGAATTACAGCTAAAGAAAACAGCCCTATGAAGTTTCGCAGTTGAAAAGGACAATGTTCAGTAGCTCTAAGCTCAGGGGTTTTGTTATAAAAAACCCAAACCAATGACCAACCAACCAAGCCAAGCCCAGCCCTTTCAATAAGGATTAGCAACATAAAATTCAAGGATTTCCCTTGATATAACACCGATGTAGGTCGATCTCACCTTTGTGCAATTCTCTGTTGTGCATCTTTGTAGCTTCTCGCTCTGAAAGTTTTAGGAAGATCAGGTGCTAAGCTGTGGGGTTAAGCTGGAACTAGTTTTGTCCCATGGCTGCAGTGTTTTCTCCCTTTGGTGCTGTACACTTTCCCTGCTTTTGTGCCTGTTGTCTTGGCTTATCTCCACCGTAAGTTGTTCCT
>VZUA01011355.1:13465-27606 GCA_013401035.1 Horornis vulcanius | reverse complement strand
GCCAACAACAAAGACATTCCAAAGAATGGCAAATCACAGCTCCACATGCACATGCACGTGCTTTGAGCAGGTCTGAAAGCATTGGCAGTGGAGAGGAGAGCTATTCAGACTTTTGTGACTTAAATATTTTCTTGCCAAAACCAGACTTTTGTCATTGTTTTCCTTTAAGTCACTTGTTGCACAAAAAGGTTGCTTTTGAACAAGTATTTTGCAGTGTATTTTAAAAAGACAGCTGTAATTTAGGTCTACAGATTTTGAAAAACAAAATATCTTAAGAAATTTGAATTTAATTTGTCCATCTTTAGTACCAGGTACAATTCAAAAATTATCAAAGGGCGTTCTTTTTATTTTAGGGGATCTCTTCACCTTATTTGTCCATCCTTCTTGTACCCCCAAAGGCTGGGCCACTCCTGCCTTTCCTGCTTTACTGAACCAGGTCACCAGGGTGGCCCCAGGACCTCAACACCAACATCACTCTGGTGCACTCTGCATTTTGGAGAGGGGTGAACATCCCCCCCGTGCCTGCCATGCAGGGGAGGAGATGCACCCTGGGCCACCCACGGGCCCTGGTGGGACATCCCAGGTCAGACCCACGTGCTGTGTGCAGGGCTGCTCCTGTGCTCCTTCTCCTCCCTGTTTCTCAGCCAGAGCTTTGCAAAGATCTGAGTTTCCTCTAGCCGGCAGCTGGGCATGCTGCTTTCCTTGACAAAATCTGTTTGGAAACGGTGAAGATCTGAGGGCTCCCTCAGCTGGAAAATCAGATTTGGCTTACCTGAATGTCAGGTCAGCTGAGCTGGAGTTATTAAACAGCTGGGGATGAAGAGGGACAAACAGTGATGGAGTGACTTCTGGGAGCCTGTCAGATGGGTTTCCTGCAGGGTCTGGCCTTTGGTGCTGCCTCAGCCACTGCCTTGAGCCCCCCTGCCCTGCCAGCAGCCAGCACTGGCCAAGGGGCAGCTGGTGCTGGGACAGAGCCAGCCCCTCGTGTGTCCCAAACCCATGGGGGCCTCATGGCCTTGGAACTCCTCTGCTATAGCAGAGCCACAAGCTGCCTGGTGCAGACGGACCGACAGCACAACATCGCAAACCTCCTCATGGTGGAAAATGAGCTAAATAATCCAACTTGTTACTTGCTCCTGTCAGTCAGTGGGCCAGGCCCACTGCTGCTGGGGGGCTTCCACACTGAGGACAGGAAAATGGACCCTCCCAGGCTCCCTGTACCCACATCCCTAACCACATAGCCAAGGCCCTCTAAAAATGTCCATAGAGGCGGAACAAAGTGGATTATGCAAGGAAACCTTCCTATACAGTAGCTCGAAACATACTGAACTGCTTGAGGAGAGCATTCCTGCTCTGTATGCCCACCTCCCCAGTGAACCCCACACATCCTCTTTCCCTGGGCATGTCCTGCCCAGTATGGAGTCTGAACACCCCCACACTGAGCTCAGAGTTTCTTTCCAGGGTGGGAGAAAAAGGCAGACTCCTCCCATGTGCCGAGGGTTGGTTCTAGGACTGCTTGCACAGGCAGGACTGTCTCCACACTGTCAGGAAGCTGTGCAGAGAAATATATAGCTTTGGAAGAGAGGACAGGGACAAAGGCAAAAAAAAGTGCAGAATACTGCTGAAAATGTTACTCCATGGTTACTATGGCTGTAATCCTCCTCATAACACCCCTATGCTGCAGCTGAAAGAGCAGTGGTTCAAGGTAGCCACAGGCTCTGCCATGGGGATTTCATGGTCTTCAGGCAATATATGGGGTGACAGCAGATGTTGCAAGGGGCATCTCCAGGCAGGCACTGCTTATGACAGTGCCCCTTCCCACAGATGTTTTGGGGCCCTGGCATGCCTGGATTTGGACCCCTTCTCCTTCCCTAGAGCAGGGACCACCGCACTGCATTCTCGACCCCTCCTTTTGGGCATCTCATCTCAAAATGGAGGCTGTGGGAAGGCACTGCTGGAGGTTTTCTTGGGATTCAGATAACCAGCCCTTACCCTGTTTGCTCATCTCCTTCTAGTCAAAAATGAGATTATTCCATTCAGCTGCCAGAGGCTGAAAATAAAAATGAGTCAGATCTGATTTTGTATCACTGCAGTCAGACTTTCTGTGCTGTGCAGGGGAAACAAAGAAAGGTGAAATCCCTGTAGGGAAGGATTTGCAAAATTCTGCGGGAAATTGGTATTACAGATAATTGTTTCCTGCTGAGGGGATATAACAGAACTTTGCAGAAAAGCTGCCCTTTTCAGCAATATCCACTGCAGCGTACCCAGGCACAAAAGTCTGTCTCTAGCATAAATATGCTCCACTGCACATTTTCCTCCTGCACCTGAATCGAGTATTGGTTAATTCCACTGGGATTTCCTTTAAAAGAGACATCACAGTGTAAATGATAAACCTGTTAAATTACAAATGAGGTGAAATGGTGGGTGCTTGGGCCTCTGGAGCATCAAGACTGTGATTCTTAATGGTAGCTGTTGAGACTTACCAGTTGAAAATGTGAAGAGAAAATTATTGACTATCAGAACAAAATCCCCACTCCTAGGCAGGTTCATGCTGCCAGAAGGCACTTTTTTCATGTTTGGCTGAGCATAAAAAAACAACAATTATGAGCAGCTTCTTTGTGTCTAATTCCCAGTATTTTGAGAGTACGTCCTTTTTTTCTCCCTGTTGAAGGTATCACATTGAAATAAGTCAGCATTAATAAAAAAATATGACAATTAAAGTAGTTCTAGCTTTCATCATTATATACAGTGATGGATATGCTTATATATATTAAAAAAATCTTTTTTTTTTTCTCTAAGCCAAGACACCATTGGTAGGCTACTCTGAGCTACAGTAGTGTTAACATTGGATGGGAGAGTGGGTCCTCAGACAAGCTCCTCTTTATTCTTCCACTGATCTTACCAAAGCAGAATGATGGCACTCACTGAAGCAGATAATGCCATCCATTGAATGAAGCCCTCTTGCTCAGCTGTCTCTGACAGCTCTAAATTTGAAGCAGCAGAATCTTTGACAAGACAAAAGAAAACTTCTGCTTATAATTATCACAATAAGACCAAGACCAAGACCAAGAGCAGTGTGAATGTTTTATTAATAGTGTGCTTTGCTGCTCCCAACCTTTGCAAAATCTGTGTATTTGGCTCTCCAAAAAATATTACTACTTGGACCTATTTCATATGGATCATGATGGATAAAGACATTCCTGAAAGCTAGTTTGCCAGCTCTGCTGTTCTGCCAGCAGCAGTAATTTGAGAAGGAACCATGGCCCCTTTGAAATATGGATCACAGCAGGGCCGGAGGATGGGGCCCAGACTGACACACATGGATGAACAGATCTTCAGGAGATTCATTTTCTGTCCCACAGTAGCTCTCATCTTCCCTCTTCTCCTGCTCTGCAGTTTTCCTGCCAAGGACACATGTAGGCAGAGAAGACACCAGATCTCATCCTTGAAATCATTTCAGAAACACGCTTCCACATTGGGCTCTTCTGATTGTGGGAAGAAGTGCCAACTGCAGAAGGCTGGAGCAGGAAGTGGCTCAGATCTCCTGTTTTCCTTACACATCTCAGTAATAGCTTTTTGAAGAACTAGAGCGTTTTTGCAGAACTGAAGGGTGCTGATGGCATCTGGTTTAACATGATAAACTTTGCTTGTCATCCCAAATTTACTGGCTAGCAGATCAGCTCATCTGTTAGATGGGTATAGTGGTTCCCTGACATCATCAGGGGTGAATGTGTTGCATCGATTAAGCCTTTTACAGCCCAGCTTGGATTTTGGTAGAGAGCAGTAACTGAAGGGCTTAATGAGGAAAACAGCCTCTGCATGTAGAGCCCTACCTGAGATTTGTATTTGAAAAGTGCAAGTGTCTGTCACACAGAGCCCTAACTGCTTTATCAGACAAGAGAGAAACCTGACAAAGCGTAATAATCTCATGGCAGGAAACATGAATGTGGTCAAGACGTGGTCAACATGTCAGAGAACCCAAACACAGTACAGCAAGGGATGCTGCCATCCCAAATGACCAGTTCCCAGCACTGGGAATTGTGTGCCTCAGTTTGTCTTCTACTCAGAGATCTCTTGGAAGTAAGTGGCTTTTTCAAGAGCAAGGTGAAGAAGCTGTAGTAGAAAAGCAACTGTGCTCTTTCTCACTCCCTGTAAGTCACTGCAATTTGATAACCAGATTCCTTTAAATATTCTATCTTCAGAAAAGAGGCACATGGACAGATAATACTCTGCAATGCAATAGAGGAGTTGGTTATTGGAGGAATTTTGTACCTTGTTAGGAATGCCTTTAAGCTATTCTTGTATAGATTTCTACTAATGGGTGGCAGTATGAGTGGATTTGAGCCTGGCATCCCATTACCCATCCAGTTTCCACACAAGCAGCTGATGCCAGACCTGACTCCACCATTCCCTATCAGGCCACCAGTAGAAAGAACAGTGGAGGAGAAATCCCCCATTTTCATCACCTCTACTGTGAAGCCGTGTAAGAGAGTGAGAGAAGGAGCGTGTTACATGGGGGAAACGTACTCAAGCCAGGCTAGTGGCTGCCTCCTCCCTCATCAGCATAAAATCACCTTTGTGCTGGTCTCTTCACGACCCTCTGCCTGCAAAGAGCTCCACGGTGGCTGTACCAGCTGGAAAGACCAGCATTGGCCACAGTTTGAGCAAGAGCAACTGTGGCTGCTGAATTCTGAGCTCTGGCACAACCACAGAGTGTCTGAGTATCCCAAACACAGCCACCTTATCTGCAGGGCTGGACAGCACAGACTCAGCAGGCAGGCAGGCTCTGGTGACCAAGCCCAGTCAAGATGACAGCACCTAGAATCAACCTACTGCAGAAGTCCAGGTTTTTAAAGAGGTTGAGGGAAAGGGTGTACAAAAGGGGGAGCCTAAGTCCTTAGGCAGCTGTGAATCACTCTCTTGGATTTAGGCACCTAAGTGCCTTTTTGGACTTCATCCCAAACACTTCATTGAGTGAGTGTTGCATTAACAACAGCCCAGTCAGAGGATAAGCAGCAACAGAAATGCTCCAAGCTGCTATTTTAATGCATCCTAGAATGCGAACAAATGGTCACTGCAGAAACAGCTGAACTGGGTTATGGTGTCATTGCCCCACGCTGTTTCCTTCACTTGTACAAGGAAACACCCCTCAACAGAACTTCCCTCACTACAAAACCTTCAGCCCAGTGCAGTCCAGAAATCCATCCAGGCTAGAACCACTGACTTGGCGTTGAAATGGGCATGTAGGTCCCACTATCCACACATCTGACTCTATTAGAGAGGAAGGTGGATCCTGGCAGGTAGAGGATAACAGCATCTTAAAGCAGTATTGTTAGTTCCGTAGGGATTGTTTGCCTCTATTTTCAAATATGGAGTGGCTGCTTGTAAGGACTCAACAACTTTTGCAACTTGCTCTTCAGCTTCCCTTCTGAAATGTTAAGTATCTACATGGTTAGTGGTACTGCTCATGACCACTAAGTTCATGCTAAATAGAACGATGACAGAGGCTGATGGGAATAAAAAAGATAGGCCCGTGTGTGCCATTTTTCACATTAGGCAGGCATACTCTGACTTTGGAGGATACACGTTCAGGTGAACTCTGCCTGCAGGGCACAACAAAAGATGGAGCTGAAGTAAGATGATTCAGTTCTATTTTAACTTTCCCCATGGAGTGGATGCAGCTTGACTTCTCTGATGTAGGCTCCCTGGCTGTAAGTTGCACATACAGGGTGGGGGTTTAATGTTCTTTCAAACAGCCATTCCTTCAGAGGCTGGCTGGCTGCTTTTCTCCCAGAGCACTCCAAAACAGCTTGAACAAAGGATCTCCTTCTTGGTTCAGATCTTTGTCAGGTGAAGGCAGAACTTATGAGGGCTCACATCTAGACAGGGGAATGTGGGACCCCAGAACAGGGACTTGCCTGAGGGGGTGACTGGGTTTGGGCACAGTGGTGATGCCAGTAAAGCATGTGTGTGGTGCAAATGTCCCGCAGCACCCTGGTCTTTAAACAGCCTGTCACCTCTAAGGGATGCCTTCATGATGCTCCTGTATCACACTGCTGCAATATGCCCGAATGGCAGGGGTGAAGCTTGATCCAGGGAAGGAAAGTATGTGATAAATAAGGCTTTGGTAGTGTCTGTTTCTCATGTGAAGTAAAGAAAATATGGCGAGGTAGAGGTATAATTTCCACAGATGAGTCTGGAAGTCCTTTAGTGAATTGAGGGCTGCATAAATTGTGCATAAGGTGACCTCAGAACTAACCCACCTAGTAAAATGCACATGGATGCCTTTTGATTAATCTGAATGAGGCTTTGCCTAAAAATAAAAATCTTCCATTATTTTGGTACTTGGTTCCATTTTCTCTCTGGTCAAGGAAGAAAGGAAGGAAAGAAATAGAAAAATGCAGCTTGATCAGGGAAAGTTTTCTGGTAAGAGAGTTTGAATTTCTCTCCCTTCCAAGAAAGATTTCTTTGTAATATCGGTATAAACTTCTACAACACAACTAATAGTTTTCAATGACTTTCAAATCCAAATGAAGTCCAGTGCAAGCTGACATCCTGGTGTTGGTGCTGCAATCCTTTGCACAGTTGCTCTAACTTAAAAGGTTGTCAAGCAAAACTGTGTTTCCATAATGCTGCTCAGATAATTTTTTGATACCAGTATTTTTCCAGAAAAGCATCTCCTGTCCTATCTCTTCAAAAAACAATTCCAGTGGAGAGTAGATAAGAAATGGAGATGATATCAGTACCTGCAGAGGAATAAGAGAGCAAATAAGAGTTAAATTCAAAACTAAAATATACATGCACAGGGCAAGTTTATTACTGTGGGGCTGAAACGTATCCCCACTCACTTCACTAAACCTGTCTACAAGCAGGTAGAAAGGAAGGAAAGCAGCTTGGAAAGCTGACTCTGTACAGCAGGGATGCTCTGCACAGCTGTATTTTTCTTCTTCTGCTTTTCCACATGAAGCAGAGGTGGGTCTGTACCACCCCCACAGATAACAGCACACTCCCTGTGTGATTTCATAGCGTAGCCAGGCATTCAGAAAAGATTTTTCTATGAAGAATGGATTTGAGTCATAATCCTCTGACCCTGCAGCTCATCCGAGACGGCCGTGACATGTCACTGCTCCCTGATAAGGATTCCCCGCGCCGCCCCTGCCGCTCCCGTGGCGGTGAGCTGCTCTGGGGCGGGGGCACGTCCCTGGCCTCCCTCCAGAGCCCTGGGATCTGTGCAATCTCCAGTGTCAAGATGTGTTTGGATACGGAAAGCCGTGACACTGTTATATATCAGATAGATAACAGGAGCATCCCCTCGCCCGAGGAGACAGATGCCTGGTGCTGGGTGTTGAGCGGCCAAGGCCTGTGGGATTTCTGCCTGCTCTTTAACCCTGCATGACAGTCACGTCTACAAGGGGCTGTTTTTTGGAAGATAAACATAGCTTTCCTGGTTCAAAAATTAAAAGCCATTCTCCTATTTTTTTCTTTAACCAAGAAAGACTGTAATTTCAGCTTCTTGGGCGAGGCTCTCTGTGGGAATGCGCTGACATGAAGGGGTCTTGCAAACTCTCATTGAACTTTTTGAGAGCTCCCATTACAAACAAGCCTTTCTTCACTCTTTGCCCTTGCTACTGTGCTCATATTCTCTTATTTAAAAAAACCAAACAACCTACTGTAGATAGCTTTCTCCCCTTGATCTCATAAAACAGCACATATAGATCCACTGGAGGTAGGCAGTATTTCAGAAAGGGCAGTGCTACCTTTTGAGACTTAAGATTTGAAAACTTATATGACCACAGCTAAAAGCTGAAATCAGTTAAACAGCTATTAATTCAGTCTTTACGGACCTAGTAGAAACTATGACACAAAGCATTTATGAAAAGAGAGGTTTTATTGTGTATTAAAACACAGTTTCAAGGATGTTCTCCTCTCCCTGGGGCAATCTGCACTCCCCAGGGAAGGGCTGGCTGCAGAGGTTCCACCATGTCTGATACCCGAGTATGGCAAGTGCTGGGGGAAGGACAGTTACAGGTGTTTATCTCCAGCTCCTGAGGGCAAGTAGGAGGACTATCATGGCAATGGCAGGCCTACAGCCCATGGCCACTGATCCACCTGCCCCTCCTGCTGCGTGCCCTCGCCAGCTGCACACAGGTGCCTCAGCACCTCTGAGCCTCTCTGTGTGGCAGTGACTGGTGGTGGGAGAAGGGGGTTACCTGCCCCAGGGCAGCTTTCCTTTATCTTCCCAATAATTTCAGTCTGACCAAAGTTTTGAAGAGTAAAACCTTTCCAGACTCTATTTCTTGATATTTACTGCTGTAGCTATAGGTTCTTCTGCCGTCAGTATATATTTTCTTTTGTTCGTAATAAACCCTGGGGCTTCAGCTGCCTCTTAATAGCAGTGATTTCACAGCCTAGATGTATCAGTGTAAATAAATAAGAATGCTTTTTTCTGTACTGTTTTTGCCATCTTCCAGTTTATTGTTTATACATATATGTTCAGGAAAGGGAGGAGACATTCCCAAAAGACTTCTCTGGTTTCTACATTACTTCACACACCTTTATCACTTTGGCCTTTGTGCTTCTCCTCCCCCAGGTTCTCCACTATTTCAGAGTCTATTCTCCCAAATAAAGACCTGCTCATCATCCATTATGTATTAGCAAGTTAAATTATCTGTATTAGTAAGAATACGATTGCAGCTGTTTTGAAGATGAAGTTGATTCTTTTTTTTTTTCCCTCCAAGTAAATTTGAAATTTATTTAATGAAAAAGGCAAAGAATTATAAGCTAATGCCTGTGGGTAACCTCGGTTTCTTTTCAGTCTTCACTGTAACTCCAACAGGTCAGTACCAGAATTTGGTAGAGTAAATCTGGAGTCACAGTGGGATGGTGCTGAGCTGTAGCCAGATATTTGATGAGAGAACAGGGTGGAACCCACTGCTTGACTAGACTTACACTGGACATCAGGCATGACCCAGTGGCTGCTGAGCACTCACAACTAAATGTGAGGTGGGTGTTTTTTCTACAGACATCATCAACACGTTGTGATAACTCATGAGACCTGACCAAAGGCTGCTCTTCTTTCAGCTCATTTGAAGTCTGTTTTCCTCATGCACCAGTCCACACGATGATGTTAATGGGATCCACAGCTCCTACTAATTTCTTCTTATTACAGAAATCAAGCTAAAACCTGTACTTGGAAAAAGACCTTTTCCCAGCTGCACATCTCATTTCCCAGTGTCTGTGAGCCTTCCCTCCTTATCACATGAAGCTTACATCTCTTGCAGGGATGCCTATGTGGCAGTGACAGCTGAGCCTCCACGTGTAGCCTCATGGAGATGGATGGAGCTGCCATAACATCTGTATTGTACCACTCTGTACCCTGGTACATAGTGCATATGCTATTAAATCTATAGCACATTTTTAAGTGAATGCAGGAATCAGCCTTCTCTGAAGTAGAAAGCATTCAATTTTTAAACTAAGAAAAGCAGGATAGATCCAACACCAACATGCCTTGCTACTGCATAACTTTTCTCCTTTTATCTTCCCCTACCTTTGGGGGATGACTCTTCCTCCCCTCAACACTGTGCTGAGAGGCCAGCTGGAGCTTCTAATCCTTCTCAAGAGCTTTTCAGCTGAATGACTGTACAAATATTTTGGTCAAGAAACACCCCTGAAAAACAAGGCTTAACTGTTCTGTTCCTCAGCTGGGTGACAGGGGTAATTACTGTGATAACTTCCCATTTCTCTTGGGTGTTATGATGAGAAACTCATTAGTTATTTTCTGAGTACCCTGAGCCAAATCCTTGAATGAAAGAGCTGTAAGGATTGTTTTAACAATATTTAGCACTTCAAAAGTTTTGGAAGCACTACCTAATTTTCCCAAATGCAAACCACCTAAATTCTGCAGGGTAATTTGTGTGCCACACCCCTCAGGCTTTTTGTCAGTCTTCACAATGTTCAGGAACTCACACGATATGGGTGTATGCTTCCTCTGTGTTAACAAGTCTCTTTTTTTTTAGCTTTTTCCCCCCATTTTTTCCTCCCTCTTGCACACTTTCATGTGTCATACTTTAGGACTTTAAGATATATCTGACAGACATGATAGCTTAGTCCTTACACTTAAAGGAAAATACTCTCCATCAGTGCACTATTTCTGCTCCTCAGCAGCCTGTGGCCCAACACCTTGCACAGGCAGCAACTGCTGTGAATTAAATCATCTTTGCAGAATGGTCACCACCTGACATCATGAACTATTTCTCTCTACTCAATACACACCCACCCCATCTGCTTTTTTGGGATGCCTAGGAAGAAATAAAGTAGTTCAAGAAAATGATCTCTGAATACCAAGTCAAAATACAGCTAAAGAAGCACCAGAGAACTGGCAAATTAAAACCCTCCTTCTCCACAGCAATGCTTAGTGTTTCCCTTGATATAGCAATAAAACATCTGAAGTTTCTCTGTTCCAAGCTAAAAAGAGGTGCCAATTGTATAAACAGGCGATTACTGTTGGGATGGGCAATGTGAATTTTTTCTTGCAAAAAGGTAATAGCTGTTCTGTTTTTGACTAGCAGCTGTTCTAAGTAAGTTTAATATCTTATGGCTGTAACATGCCATATTGGATGGACAAGAGGAAAAAATAACCAGGGGTTTAATAGCACATCTGTGGCTAGTTAGTTATGGTAAACTTCAGGTATGTGGTGATTTCAGCATATGTTCCTAAATATTTTCCTAGCAACTGGATCTAAGACAAAACCTGTTACAGTCTTTTGGGGAGTAATTAATGCACCTAATCACTTCAAACCCCACCAAATTATGAAAAAGTATGCTTGATTTCACAGTAAAAAGCACTGATGAATGATCACCTCCAGAAATGAGGCTCCAAGCCCATGACAAGTTCTGTAGGAATGGCAGGAAAGTTCTGACCCTGAGCAGCGACACTGCTGATGGGACATAAAACATAAACAGAGGACTCCCAAACAGGGAGGTTTTGAGGCCAGAGAGAATTATAAAGGCATGAAACAGCAATAACTTGCATCGAGCAGAGCACAACGTCCCATTCACTTGTCACAGTGATGACACGCTGTAGTGCTGCTGCTGAAGAGTTGGCTGGTGTGCAACATGTCTCTGTGTTTTCCCTTTTCCCTACCCTGTAAATTAATTCATCTGTATTTCCCCCATCTGGCCTGTCTTGCTCATATTTGTGTGTTTCTGTTTTCCACAATTTCTGTCCATAATGGCCACTTGCAGGCCAGACTTGCAGGCGCTGCTCTTCATCTCCTGAGGAGCCAGGTCCTGGTGTTCCCTGCTTGCCCAGGCACGCAGACCTGCTCTACTGTGTCCCACAGGATCCTGAACTGAGCCTGCCTGCTGTGACACATGGGATGCTCTACTTGCTGAGTTCATGCAGCCCCACCATGCTTCTGTTCAGACCCCCAACTTTGTGCACACAGCCAACATCAGCTCTTGATCCATGGCTTCTTTCCCCTTCTCCTTGCAGGGGACAAATAATGGTTCTCTCCTCTGGTGCCCCATTAAGTCACCCTGCCCTATCACACTGATTTTTACCCATCTCAGGAGTCCCACATGGCAGTGGCTTTAGTGATCTTTTCCCTTCTGCAAACTCCATTTCTCTGCTTCTCTCTCAGCCACGTTAAGTTCTTTCAGCCTTTTTAAGGATGAAGCTTTAAACTCAGGCATGTCTGACTGTGGTCCCCTTCTGTGGAAAGAGCCAGGAGTGGGAGATCCCCTCAGTCAGCTGCAGGACTGTGGGCTTTGCAGGGGGGCAATACTCCATCAGTTGTGCACATTGACCATCAAAAGGCAGAATTGCTTTCCTGCCTCCTCTGTTTTCCTTCATCTTTGCCCTTCTGGCAGTCACAGTCTGCACTGCAGAAACAACCTGGGACCACAACCCCACTGATCCAATCACTGGGCAGAGACAAAAAAAGAAGCAACATCTGCCCAAAGAACTTGCTCTTTAACAGGCAGAGAGCAAGATGCTGCAGGAGCAAAGGGAGTCCCTGAAAGCTGCACTGATGATAAGCTCAACCCTCAGACTTCCCAAATCACAAAATAACAGTTTCATGTGTAACACCAACCCTCGGGCCAATACCCCTTGGACATGAATTGGGGCTGCCAGCCATCATTTGCTGTTAATTGTGAATCCAGCCCAAGGCATCCCTCCTATTGTCTCAAAAAATCAGGTTTGCTTTCTGGTGTCTGACTCTGGAGCCATGCTCACCTCACATTTTCAGGTTTTTCCCTGTAACAGAAGACCTAAGAGCGTGAGCACTGTTTTCTTTTTTAGAGGAACTTTTCCTCTGCTTTTTTGTGGTTTTTGTTGTTGTTTTGTTGGTTTTGTTTGGTTGGGTTTTTTTTGTTTGTTTGTTTGTTTTTACCTTCAAGGTCCTTTGACTTCACTTGGGGGAAATCTTCAGTGACTGCAGGACTGTAGACAAATCTGCAGGAGTGCCTCCTTCCAAGGACTGCACCCACCTTTGCAGCCCACAAAATGTTCTCAGTAGCAAAAGTTAGCCCCAGGTGCAGAAGAGAGGCAGCTCTGAGATATGCTGTTCTCTGTGCTTTTATCATGCTCTTTACAGGCTGTGACATCATGAAGACAAAAAGATGTCCCTTCCCTTTGACATTTTTCAGTAAATGGTCCAATTTCAAATGGTCAAATGGTCCTGCCTGTACTCCCTGCTCCCCACCTCTTTCTATCCCCTAAATCCAGGGCCAAAGCAGCTTTCCCAACAGAAAGCTGTGAGCTCCAGGAACAAGGACCCGCTCTGTGTAGCACACCATGACTACCCCACCAGAGCAAAATCTTTTGTCTTGGCAAGACAGGATGTAAACAGGACTGTCCCCTACAACCAAGGAGAACAAACAGCTCAGAGCTCCAGCCTGCTGACAAGAAAATCATTCTGGAAATTTTCCTTACAACACAGGGGAGACAAGCATTTTAAAAACCCAGAACTTCCCAATTATCTTGTCAGAATCAAGATATTTAAATAATAAACTGTAAGTTGTGGCAGCATGGTTTCCTTGGTGGAAACCTTTGTTATTGTCACACCCACATGAAGCTGCTCTGTGACAAAACCTGAATCTACAGATCGACTACTCTATCAGCTACAAGGCTTTACCACGGGAAAATACAGGGGTTTCCCAACCAGCAAAGCCACAAAGAACTTCGCAGGTACCCTGCAGGGACAGGGTGCAAGGGGTCTTGCTCAAGGTCCCCCTGCTGCCGGGGGCATTGTCCTCGGTGGTTGCATCATGTGTCAGCAGCTGCAGGCTCACACCTTCACTGCTGGAAGACAAAAGGAGATGTCCGTAGAAAAGCAGGTCAATGACGATTACTCCCAGAGCCCTGTGAAACCGGGGCACCAGGAAACCAGTATTCAGTTCTGGGCTCTCCTGCAGACTTCTGCCATGACCTTGGGCTCATCATGTAACTTTACTGCCCTTGTTTTCTCACTATTAACTAGAGCATATACTGAATAGGACTGATTTTATGAACTTGTGTAAAAGCGCTTTGATAGCCTGGGGTAAAAGTCAATTAAGACAGGGCGAGTAGTTGATGGGCCCAACCAATTACTAAAGTAAATGATTCACAAACATACTTGTTTTTGAGAGTGTCATTAAACCAAAAGAGATTTGCAAATTATTCTCCTGTTTTTAGAGGCCAAATAAATCATGGGGAGCGGAGAGGTGGGTAATCAAGCAACCAACAATCCTTCACAAACGCTTGAAAAACACGTTAAAGACAGGACCTTTGGGTGCATAGCCAGGTGCCGGCAAGAACAGCAAATTTTGAAAAGGTCTGCTCGTGTCCCTCTCCCTCCTTGATAGACCCGTCTTTCCTTCTGCAGATTTTCCTCGTGCTGAGAAAGTTGATGTCGTTCATCTCAGCTGAGCCATGAGTTGTGCTCAGCTGCGGCGAGAGAGAGCAGGCAGGAGCCACCCGTTCAACTTTGCGGAGCAAACACGCTGCCTCCCGCAGCGCCCGATGCGCCGCTGCCCCGGGGAGCCGCCCGGGGCGGGCCGTGGCGCGGAGGGTCGGGCGGGGCGCCTGGACCGTCCCTCCTTCCCTTCCTCCCTCCTTCCCTCCCTCCTTCCCTGCCGCCCCGCCCCGCCCGCCCGCC
>VZUA01011355.1:0-13433 GCA_013401035.1 Horornis vulcanius | reverse complement strand
GGTCCTGCGCGGCCGCCCGGAGCGGTGAGTCCCGGCGGCTCGGGAGGGGCGGTGGGCAGCTGGAGGAAGCGGGGAGGGGAAGGACGGCGGCGCTCGGAGGTGTCCCGGAGCGGGCGGCGGTTCGCGGCAGCGGGGGGGCTCATCCCTCGGGTTCCCATCCTTTGCACCTGCTCGTTCTTCTCTCGCCCCCGTGACCGCCGTCTCTGGCGGGGCTCTCTGCTGCCATCCCCCCGGGAGCTCGCCCTGAGCCGAGGTCCCAGGGAAGTTGCTCAGTGCCGCTCGCCGGAGCCGCTCTCCTTCATTCACCGCCGGTCGCTCCGGTCCCCTGAGCCCGGGAGCGGGGATCCGGCTGCGGCTCGGTGCCGGCTCTCACCGACCCGAAAGGATGTGATACCAGGGTCTGAAACACCAAGTGCCCCCCCTCTTGGTATTTATCTGTACTCCGATATTTACACAGTAGTCAAATGGCTCTTTGGGTTATTTTACTTTCTGGTGGTTGTTTTAAACCATGTCCTGCTGCAAAGGAGACAAAAACCCCAGCTGTTCTGTCAGAAGGAGATCTGTGCTGTTATGTCATTTCATAATTGCCTCAGAATTGCAAATCATGGTCTTAGTCTGCCACTGGATCTGTGCCAAAGAACTCTTGCATCTATAAAGGATGGGTGGTTGTTTGGGTTCTTTTTCCTTTTTTTTTTTTTTTTCTTTTTTGTCAAGAGTTGAGAATAATGGCTTTTTATTGGCGTGCCCTCTACACATTAAGTTACTCCAGCCCATGTCTTTAAGTGAACGCACGATGTAACTGTTCTAAGTAGTCAGGCTGATTCACAGAGTCAAGACATTAAATCTTGGCTAGTGACAATGAGAATTGTGTCCTGCTGAAAAGTATTCAACTGCACTTCTTTGCGTGAGCTGAAGCAGTTTCTCATTGTTACTTCAGAAGTTCCGATTCTGCCCAGAACGGCTGTTGCTTTTTGTGGGTAACAGACACAAGGAAAATAGCAACCTTCCGGCTTCAAACTAAACAGTATCAGATTAATGACAGAGAAGGGCTCTACAGATCAGAGATGCAGCCACTTGCAAGAGCCTTAATTTGTGCCAGCGCTTGGTTTGTAATCACAGAGGCTGGATCTGCCCTACCCTACCATCCTGTGCAGTACTACCACTCACCATGATACCACTTGGAGGAAAAAGTGTGGTCCTGCCAGCTATTCCCTTTTTCAAGAATGCTTTGGGCAGCAGGAGCAGGATGAGGCAGACTGCTGCTGTGGGATAGAGGAGCTGGGCATGGCCGTGCCCCTCAAGGCATGGTCATCTCTAAGCTGCGCCACCAGGGCACATTAGAGTACCAAGTAAAATACCAATTTAATCTGTCATTTCAAAGGCTGGGCCCATTTGTATCCTCCCTTCCTATGCTGATATTCAGTATTTCTCCATACTCCAACATATATTTGCCAGCACTTGGAAAAGGCAGCTCTTTCAGGGTCTGCCAGGCTGTGTGTATCAACTGGCATATTACAGTACTATATTGTTCTTTAGATGCATAACTTCACTGGCCTCTTATGACCTAAAAAGCACACAGAAAATAAACAAGGGCATATTGTTCAGTGGGAAGGATGCAGAAAGTTCTTCTACATTAGCTGTTAGTTAGGGAAGCATTACTTTTAAATGTTTCTCCTGATTGTCAGAAGAATGACATGGCACACGTGAGCTTGTTTTTTGCCAACCAAGCTCTGTTTGGAAGGTGAGGCATTTCTGAACTTCTTGGTCACCTTGGAACTAGTTATGAGTGCATAACAAAGTCCTGCCCAAATCTTCTCCTCTAATTAATTTGGCCAGAGGCCATCCTAATTAACCTTGAGGGAGTTTAGGGGTGGGAGAGCTTGCTATGAAACAATTGTTCTCTTGTAATTTGCCGTTCACAATGTGTTGACCAAGCCACGAGCTGCATCTCTGAAATCCTCTGGGTCTCTTGCTGAAGCCATTACACCAGTTTATTTGGTTTTTTCAGATGTTGTTTTCTAATCCTTGAGTGGAAGGGTTACCTTGCTTTCTGCAACCTTGTTATTGTGCTTTGTTATAAAGGCCAGTGGACTTGGGATTGCTGGGGAAACTTACTCACCAGTTCCAGCTGTGAAGGAAGGGGTTGGTCAGCCTGTCAGCAGTCCTGATGCAATTGTTAAGGCCTCTGTGTGAACTGATGGCATCTTTTCACATCTACCTAGAAATAACCCTCAGTTCTTCTGGTACTGGCAGTGCTTGCAGGGAGCAAAAAGCCACATTAGCCTCTTTGCCCATGAGTATTGCAGCTGGGATATTAATGGAATTTGTCAGCCATAACTTGGACTGTCTCAAATGGTGAGGCAAGGGAAAAAAATCTGAGATAGTTGAAAAAAGGAAAAAAGTTAAAGGATAGGTTCTGCTTTTTGAAAATACTCATAGTACCCTGCAAGTCACTTAAGAGCGTGGTGAAGGGGGAAAAATGAGCATCTGTTTCTGAAATTTCAGGGTGGATCCCCCTTGTGATGATGACTGCTCACCTTGTTGGTCTAGGGGGCTTACCTGAGTAGGTAGTGGGTCACTCTTCACCAGCCTGGGCTTACCTTTCTGGTGGGCAGCCCTGCCCTGCACACACAGTTCCTTAGCAGCACAGCATTGATTGTGTGTAGCCTTCTCAGGCATCTGTCTAGCTTTTTTCTATGCTAACGCATAAAAATGCTACTTTGGCATTTATTTTGTGGTAGAGAGAGGGGTCAGAGGGAAATCCTGCTGAGACTACCAGTCAGGACACACAGATCCAAGAAAGAAAGATCAAAGGCATCTGTAATACAGGAAGAAGCAGAGGGTCAGTCCGGAAAAGAGGGCATTTGATTATATGTACAAGGGTAATATAAAAGGGGTAACACACAGGAGAGGAGTGTCCGAAAATGAGTAAACAAACAGATGTGTAGGACTATGCTGGGAATTTATTTACTCCAGAAAACACAATCCTTATCTCTTTGAAAGAAGAGAAGACCACACCAACCTTGGAACGCTTCTGCTCCCAGCCACATTTGTGAGCAGGAGAAAGTGTTTGTTTATGGATCCCTCCTCCGTGAGTCCTGGCCTGATGGGCCGGCCTGTCCTGCTGTGATTAGTAGGATGCTAATGTGTGTAATCCTTTTGATCACAGAGCCCAGGCTCTATAAGTCATGTCACTGTCACCTCAAAGAAGTTCAGCCATGTGATAGATCCCTTATTAAAAATTTTTGCTTTGAAAGATTTAATACAGTTATTATGAGATCTTTTCTCCTTTTTTAATTTGTCTTGTACTGATGGAGAGCTTTTCTATTAAAAAGAATACAAAAATTAATACTTATTCATGAAGGCCTAATGTGGGAGTAGCTTATTAGGACTTTGCCCATAGGTATTTTAGGTGGAATGATTAGCCTGTAATATCTTGACTTTAAGATGTGAGCAACAAATGTGATTCCCTGTGCTTTGTTCCACCAGAGAGGACTGCTCCATACAAAACTCGAAACAGCATGGAAACATTCATCTGAGTCCTAAAAAAAAATCCTCTTCTGCAGTTCCTTTTTGGGAGGCAAAGAGTTGACTCATTACGCTTTGTGTAATAAATATACTATTTTGCACTCCTGTTGTGACAGTCAAAAGCTGTCATTTGAGGAAATACACCATATGCTGCCAATTGGTGTAAGGACTGGTTATATCTGGAGCACAGAGTATCAGTGAGTGCTCTTTAACAATTGCTTCTTCTCTGAAAAAAAATCTGTGCCAATTTCAGTGGACTAATGTGCTGGTCTATCATCAGTGAACGCAAGCTGTTGAAAGCCAGCTAATACAAACAGTGGTATCTGTGCATGCTTGGACATATCATTTCTCCCTGTTATGCATTTGCATTTATTTGGATGCTTAAGAGACTCAGCCTATCAGTGCTCAGTCAGGCCTGGATTTGTCCATGGCAAATTTAAAAATCAAACTTATTTCGGATGCCATGTCCCATCCATACACAATTGGACATGTTTTTCAGCATTGTGTGAGCCCAAACTCAAAGAGTCACATTACTTTTAAAAAAAAACAACCTCTCTCTCTACCATTTTTTCTTGGCAAATGTGAGAAAGCAGATTCTGAAACCTCCTAACAAATGGCAGCACCTGAAGAGCAGCCATCACTTGTTAAGATCTGCCCTGGGAGATGCTGTGCACTCTCTCTCATGCCATGGTGGGTTTGCAGATGCATCTGCACCAGTGAGATACAAGACAGGAGTAACTACCTTCTGAGAGTTAAACAAACTCTTGAAGACTTGCTCCTCTCATCCTCCCCACTTCCTAATTTTATTGGAGACACATTGTATCATTAATTTGTTCTCTGGCACAGTGCCTCCAGGATTTCAGTGAGGTCTTTTTGCTCAAAGAATGCAAAGAGGATGTGAACTGTAATTTTCACTGTCTGTGAATCTCTGTGTTAGAGAAAAAAATGTGAACTCTCCTGCCTGCAGGTAATGAGAGTTAAACACAAAAATTCACATATTTCTTTTTAATTTCTTTGAGGTGAATGGGAGGGACTGGCCTGGGAAGACATGCAGAGCCAACATAAAGTTGGCTTATCTTCCAGCAATGACTTTGGCACATCTTCCTCCCATGTAGTCTGCAGAGATGATTATGCATGTAGCAGTAGTGGCTTTGAAGCCTTCAGTACAGCAGTGACTGTAATGGGAACTTTCTTGAAGCATTGCCTGGTGCCAATCCATGATCTGATAAGAGTCCTTTGGTCAGGACCCCATTCTGGTGCCTCTGCTCATCTGCTGCCTCTTCTCTGCTCAGGAGTCTTCAGCCCGTAGTGTGCGTTTTGTGTCTCAGCCTCCCTGTCCCTCCCATCCCTGGAGGGGAAACAAAGTTTATTTTCCTACCCCTGTGCCAGACCTGCTCCCCCTTAGCACCCTCCTCACTCTTCCCTGCAATGCAGAGATGTCAGGAAAGAAGGGTGCAAGAAGAGTTGTAGCAGAGGGGCTGGGGATAGAGGGGAAAGTCACATTGTTATTTGAGGTGAGGTGGCTATATGTGACACTGAGAGACTTGTACGAAAAAGTTTTGATTTTCTTGGAAATGTGTGGGGAATGCCAACAAAACAATAAATTTGGGGGGGCAAGGTAGAGGAGGAATATTAAAAAGTTTAGGTTCCATCCCAAATCCCTTGTTTCTGAGGCAGAATTGCTTCATCTGCACCACTTCTGATAGATGTTTATTCAGTCTGTTCTTGAAAACCTGCACTGATTCACAGCCTGCCAGCATAAACAGTGGATAACTATGATTATGGCTAGATAGTTCCTCTTAATATCTAATTTAAATCACCCTTACTGCTTCCTAAGTCAGACCCTTTGGTTACCCACATCTGCAGGGAGTACGACAAGACTATTGCAGCCTTTTAGCAGCCTGACATATTTAAAACTTGTTATCACCTCTCATTCTCTCACCCTCATTCCTCTACACTTTTCTTCCAACTAAACAAGCCCACTTCTTGTACCCTCTTCTCTAGGGGTCACACTTGGCTAAATTTTTTATCGTTCCTGTGAGCATTTTGCTTGAGGTAAGACCCAAACTGGCCATAGGACTGAGAGAAACAAAGGCCCTGATGTGTAATGCTCCTCTAGATATATCTCCAAGCTTATTCACCTGTGTGTACCAAGCCCTGCACTGCTCTAATCATGGAACCACAGAATTGTTAAGGTTTGAAAAGGTCTCTAAGATCATTGAGTCAAATGATGTCTTTCCTCTTTGTGACTCTAGCCTGAGACTCTTTTGCTGTGCTGCTCCATTTTGTACTTTTGCATGCATCCCTCTTCTTCAACATGTTTTTTTTTACACCTGCCTGTATTGAATCTCAGTCTATCATTTCAGACTGGGTCTCTGACTTATTATGATTTATTCTAATTTTAATGCCTGAAAATGCTCACAGCATTCCCTAGAGATTTGTAATTGTAATCTTCCTCCTAATTTACAAGTCATTAATGGAAATACCGAATAGAGCAGGACCCCAGGCACAGCCCTTATGTGTCTTTTCAGGTTGACATTGGACTTGCTACTGTTCCTTGAGTAAAGATTTGAAGCATTTGTATGCCTGCCCACAGTAAATTATACCTCAATTGTATTCACCTGCTTTGCATATAAGACTATCATATGCATTCATCAAAGCTTTCCTCATTCCAACGTGTGACTTGTACTGTTTTTTTCCTCCCTAGTCACTATGCTCCCAGCTCCATCAAAGAAGAAAATTAAATAGATTAGGCTTAATTTGTTCTTGACAAGTCTGTATTTTCTGTTTTCTCATGACTTTATCATGATGCAGCTGCAGTGCAAGGTGGCAAAGCAGGGAGATGGAAACTCTTCTTGGATCACACACTTGCTCCCTCCTGCTCCATGATAAATCAACACTTGTTATAAGTATTTACAAGGGAATCGAATAATAATTTGTCTGATTTGATATCAAAGCGAGGCTGTTAGGTCTATGATACCCCAGATCTGTCTCCTTCCCCCTTTTGTTTGAAGTTAGATAATATGTTTGCCCTTCATTCATCCTTTGAGAATTTCTAGAAGGTATTTACTTGTGGCTTGGAGGCAGCCCTGACTAGTTCCCTACTCCTTCCTTACTCCTAGCCTATGCTTAATTAAGCCCCAATGAGTTGGATACATCCAACTTGCATTAATGTTCTCCAATCTCTTTCTCTTGTATTCTAGAGTATCTTTGCATTAATTAACATTTGATCATAGTGAACATTATTGTTGAAGGCTCTTCAAACACATTAACTTTATCTTCCCGATGAAGCATGTGTCTGCAAGTCAGTGGATGTGGTGCTGGTTGTTTCTGTAGCAGAGGGTAGGGGCATGGCATTCTGGGGTGGCTGCACAGTACCACTGCAGCCTGCTGGTTACAGTCCCATTTGACTTTATTGTCCTGCAAAAGGTTAAATTAGCAAGGTAAAAGCCTTGTTTAATGTGCTTTTGATAGGCTGTTTTATATGCACACTTGCAAAGCCAGAGTGAGAAAACAGGAGCAATTAAAATGTCCAAAGCCTTAGATAGTCTCCTGGGATGTAGCTCAGGGTTATATTTAGACAGAGCAAGTAGCACCATCTAGTATTAAAACAACCATAAGAACCTGTTTTCCATTGCTCTAGTCTGTCAGGCTTTTATCACTTGATCTGAGACTTTCAGGTTGTGTGTCTCTCTCTCAAGCTAGGTTTATTTTAATATTGTCAGCTAAACCAATTCAACCATTTCCAAGAAAAACTAGAGGGGAGTAGAGAAGGAATGTTGTTTTGCCCACATTAGAAAGAGGAAAGAAAATAAATCCTCCAGCTTTTTGATTGAGAGCTGTGGTGCTATCATGTTCAGAAACAGGATCTGTGGTGACAAGGCTTGGAGACATCAGTGCGTGTTCTTGGCAGGCTCATCTCTATTTCAAATTATTCAATTTTCTGAAGACTTTTCTCCCCATCCATTAGCACACCCGAGCCTCTGCTGCTGAGCAGCCCATTGGTGACCCAGCCCTGTGCTCACTGCTCCAAGGGATGTGCCAGCAGAGCGTGCCTGTGTAGCCCTGGCCCAGGGCTGTGCTGCTGGAGTGGGATCATCCCTGTAATGACAGCTCCCGCTTCTTCCAGGTACAGGTGAGATGGGGTCTCAAATCTGGGAGCAGAGAGCAGGCAGAGTGGTGCTTCTACTGGAAACATAGACAAGAGAGTAGGTGTTCATCAGGAGAAGAAGGAAGAAATTGGGGTGATGGATGCAAGCTGGGGACTGGCCAGCAGAAGCTGTGAGGGGTGCAGGAGGAAGGATGGGCTGACTGCCACAGTGGTGAGCTGTGTGGGAAGAGTGGCTCCTGGTGGGACCAGGAGACAGGAGGGCAGAGAAGAGATCCTGGAGAAGAGGGGGAGGACACCAAAAAGGATTGGTGAGTGTGGGAAGGGGAAAATGAAGGCACTGGGGCACATGGTGGAGAGGAGTTAACACGGGTGGGGGGATATGGGGCTTCCTGGACAAAAGTGTTAGTGTTGGATTAGATGGACAGAGGACTGGAGGAAAGCACAGTACACAAATTACTGCAACTAGTTTTTTGGCTCATCCCGTATCTTCATTGTGTGGACAGCTATTTGCCACACTTAAGTTCATGTGCAGAGGTACTAGGTTCTTGCAGCAGTTGCTTTGAATGTACCTAGTTCACTTTTAAAGCTGAGTCCTTCAAAAAATCAGGTTATAAGCACTTCAGACTGGGTGCCTAGAGTGGAGACGGTTGTTTTCACTTTAATCTGTCTGCATAAATATTCTGTCTGGCACATGTCTGATATGAAATGGGAATAATGTCACCCAGACGTGAGTAAAGATAAGCTAGTTTAATGTGTGACCCATCTAGATAATACGCTTTGTAATTCAGATGCCTGTTAGTAGCTATATCTTCAGAGCAGTGTTTGAATAGCTGTCCAGGAAGAACTACCATCACCTACCCTGCACAGCCTGAACACCAGTTGAGGTTGGACTCCTGCAGAATTCAGTAGCCTCAAGTCATGTAATTAGAGACTGTGGCAAATATTATGCCCATGCAGGGTGCCTTGATTTTGGCAATTCTTTATGTTGTATGCTTCATTCTGTAGCATGAATCATGTTCCTTTCCTGTTTTCTTTTCTTGAAAACTGTACAAAATAATTTACATTCTTGTTATAAATATTTCTGCAGAGGTGGGCAGGGCAAATCATGCTCAAGAAGGACTTCAGGGGTTGTATTTATCCAGTTAAAGGGTTACTACCTTCCCCTACAGAGGGCAGGAGAGATGTTACAGAGGGCAGCAAGGACCAAATTCTCTGTCACTTCTGATCTCCCACCCAATATGTGGCTGCTGTGCCAGGACACTCTCCGGAACATGGGATAAAGGAAGGAGCCTGCCAAGGGGCTGCTCAGAGGACCATGAAGGGAGCATTCAATGCTATGCAAGTCATTTCAGAGCATGGAGATAAGACTTGCTTCTGTCATTGCTGCAAGTGTTGGCATTCATCATCACTGGTACTGGCCATCATACAGATGGTGGTGGTACCACCCCCTCCCCCCCTCCAAAATAACAAGGTTTGGGAACCCTTGCCACTGAAAAAAACTACAGACAAAGGCAGGTCATAAATAGAAAACAATGTGTTTCCCCCACTGAGAATGAGTTCCAGAAGCAGCTCAGAGGAAACTAGCACCAAATTTCTTCAGGGTGTTTTTCAGGAGTGCTTTGGGCTTTTCTCAGGCCGGAGCACCCCAAGGTGAGGTGCTCTGATGACGTTTCCATCTGGTGCTCCCATTGTGTCCTGCTTGCTCAGGCTGTGGGTCTCCATTGTGTCTGTCTGCATGGGGGCTGATGCTGATTTCCGCTGTTCACGCTTGTTTCTTTGCATCTGAGAGTGCTGTTGAGAAGTTTCCAGAGAAAAGCTTGGCCCCTGTTCCCAATGAATGCAGAGCTGTACCGGCTGCTGGGGACAAGTCGGAAACACTGGCAAGATAGCAGGCATCCTCAGGAAGCAAACCCTATCAGAGAGCACTGATGTCATTGGCAAACAAAACATAGGAGGGCTGAAAAAACAAACTGTTTTGCAACGTTGTTGATCTTCCCTCAAATTAGAAGCTCTGCACAGCCTTTACTCTGTGGCCCAGTCTGACAGATTATTTACATGTCAATGCTGCAGCAATGGTTTTGTTACTCCGGCCAATCCAATTACTTTGATTTTATTTTTTAGGTTTATTTATCTAAGGGAGGGTGGGATGAGTGTCCCAGAACTCTAGCCAGACTCAGAAAGCTGGCCAGCATCCTTGCAGATGATGGGTGCTGAATGGTAGATGTCCTGGAAGCTTTGATCAGCCAGGAGTTCCGGCTTCCCTGTCCCTGATCAGATCCAGTGCAGGAGATGCTACTTCCCCATGACTTCTGCACGGCCCTCTGAGGCTGTGTCCCAACAATATCCCAACTGGCTGCCAGCTGCCACCAGTGCTGCTGGCTCCTTGGAGCTTGTGGCATTAGCATGGAGCAGGATTCTTCCCTTGATTGTTCCCATTGCAGTGTTGTGATGGGCATAGTGATACCATCCTTTTCCCAGATGGGTCTCCCCACCACGCATAACACCATGGGGCTTCCTCTTCTACACATGGTGAGTTTGCAGAGCAGGAAGAGACGGTCATACCAGTTCCTCATGGCACACTTCCACTTACTGCTCCTCACCACTGGTGCCAAAAGAAGGATCAGAGTAAACCCCACATGCTGGAGGTTTCTTGCCCACGCACCTTTGCCTCTCTGATGGCTGCAGTGGGTGGCAGAGAGGAGGTTAAACTCTTCTCCAAGCCAGCCTGATAATAGCAGGAAAAGCACATTTCTTCCTTGCACCTGTGAGTGCTTCCATGGGCTTTCTGCTGTTTATGGTAGTCACATTGGATCTTTCTCCCAATAGAAGCTGAGCAGCTCTAGCAGCCAGCTGTTCCCTTTGCTCTGCTCATACCTGGCTCCTTGCACAGTCTGGGCAGGGGGTGGATGGAAAATCAGCTTTTTAGGTCAGCATTCAAAAATAACCCACAAAGCCTTCCCTTCCTTCCATGAGGGAAGGGTCCCACTCCTCCCTGCTTTCTGCCTGCTTGTACTTGCTGCTGGCTCACCTACTCAGAGCTCTTACTGGGAATTTGCAGTTCTGTTCTAGCAGAGTCTAATATCTTCAGCACAGAGCTTTATTTCCCTGTTTTTAAAGGGTGTGTAGTGTTGCATGTGTGAAAAGGGAGATCCATTAAACTCTAGGGACAAACCGGTTTAGGTGCTCAGGAGGCTCTCAGGCTGGAAAACCACTTCTGTGGTGTTTCAGGTTGAATTGTGGCTCTGCATAAAAATTGCTCCTGTTTTTCTACACTGTGAGCTCTCCTCAGATGAGTGCTGTGGCACAGGGCAGAGGCGGCTGGAGGGTCCCTGGATGCCCAGAGCAGCTGGCCAGACTGGCTCCACAGCTGGCACAGCATCCAAGAGTCAAGGCAGGACAGAGAATGGCTGGGGCACTGGATTGGCAAAAAGTGGCCATAACATGTAGAGTGCTGCAGCACAAAAACTGGTTTATGTAGCATGCCAACCCATTCACTTCTGTGTATATGTAGCCTGAGAGATTTAGTACTAATAAACATGCAACTGCCATCTCAGTAGTTGCTCCATTTCAAATAAATCCTTGTGAACAGTAGTGAACAGACATCTCCCCTTCTTCATGCCCAAGAAGAGCATTAGAGACCAGTGTATAAAATGCACCTTTGTGTCATGATCTTTGCAGAGATAGTCTCCTTTTAAGCCGCTGCCAGTGCAAGGCTCATGATCCTCAGGTGGACCTGCTACTACTAAGGACATGCAGTTCTCACTAGATGTGTTAAATGAACCCTTCATGCAGGGAAAATAACCTTGTGGTCTATATTTTACATAAATCTATTTCTATGTGTTTTACCTTTTTATCCACACTTTTAAAATTTCTTTCTTTTGGTAACACAGTTCAAACAAGGAGGAATGTATCAGGATGGGTCCATTGTTTTGTACAACCTTCAGAACAGAACATTACCTTCCACACATTTTAAAACTCTGGATGAATGGGTATTCTGTAATTGCCATAATAATCTGTGAGAGTGGTATAGACAATAGAGACTGTTTTCAGCCAACTAATTCAGTTTGCTGGGTTTTTTCTCTAGTCAGTGCAGAATTGAGGGCTGTCACTTGGGAACAAAAATCATGACCATCCTGTGTCTTGCAGATCCTTGAGATACAATACACATGGGCATCATGAGTCATGTTGCACAATGGAAGTGTGTTGTCAAAACAGCATACTTGAAATCTTAGGTTTTGTGTTATTCTTGCTGAGGATTGCAGCAGGCCAATGCAGGGAGAAAAGAAAGTAATCTGTAAAAAGGACTGTTTAGCTGGGGTGTTGCATATTACCTGGGTTTCTCGTGTTGCATAGTTCATTTTTGTTCTTATGCATATTTTGTCCTTGTTCATGTGAACATTTTTTTTTTTTAATTGGAATATGCAGAGCTGTAAGGAGAGGCTTACTTCTCTGTAATCCACCCCCTCCTCCTGCAGCAACTTTAAACATAATACAGAGCACACCTTTCCATGACTGGAGAAAAATAGTTTTCTAAGGAATGCCTGCTCAAGTTGTGGGCTTACCTCCAGTGCAAAGTTTTTATTTTGAGATCACATTAGTGAAATCTGAAAGCTGCAATCACCAGTGAATTCTTGAGTGAAAGGGACTGAGTCAGCAGCAGCAGCACAGCATCTGCTGCTTGGCTGAGTGCATGGAGGTGTATTGTCTAGGGAAGGACAGCACATGATTCATCAGCATCTGCATGCACTTTGCTTCATCTATTTTATTAAGAGGGTGAAAGACTGAGTACAGAAGATGAGACTTTCAGCTTCAGTAACCTACTGGCTGATCAAGGGTATCTTTCCTTGTCTAAAGTGGCCTTCTGCTTGTTTTTGGTTATGTTTTGCAGTGATGGGTCCAGCTGGAAAGAGCTTTCTGATGGCACAGCTGTGAGTGAAACCAGCACAACATGTTCAGTGTCGAAGACCTCCTGATTTCTCATGGATACAAATTGTCAAAAAATCCCCCTGTTTCATATGAGAACAGATATGATGGATACCGGCATGAAATCACGGGGAGCAGATCTGCTCAGAGAACAGCACTGAATGGGATTGAAGCAGAATCCAGAGCTGGGGCCTACAGCAAGAAACCTCTGGTGAAAACCAGCTCTAGCAGCACTGAAAGCAGCCATGGGAGCCAAGGGAGGCAAGCGGGTCCTGGTTACCACCATGACCTTCAGGGTTTGTCCACTTTTCATACTTCAGAAGGGGGGTAAGTTTCAGCATCATGCCATGGCTTTGCTTTCTCTTTCTTTTGGTCTTGACAGATAACTAATCATTGACTCTAACCCTTAACACCATCTTCCTGTGATCCTTTCCTGCTCCCATCCTAGTAACCATTTCCGTTCACTGGGTGTCCACATCCAGTGACACATCCATTCACCTTCTGCTAGAGAAAGGCCTTTGGAAATACTGGGATAATGGGAAGTGGCTGAGTGTGGGAAAACATGTTTAACTAATGTGGTCTGAATGAGAGGCCTTTCTGATGGACTTAGGAAAGCTTACTTCTTGCACAGGGGCAAAGAAAGGGGGAAAAAGATTTTCCTTTTCTTCAGTTTTAAAATTGCACCCAACTTCTTCTGCCACTTCCACACCCAGGTTTTACTGTGCATTCAGGTTCATGCAGTTCTTGGTGGGTGCTTCTACATGCACTGAGGACTTGCTTGGTCTCTTAAGGCTGTTCTTGTGGAGTAAGCATGAGAAGGTGCCTGTGCACTTCTTTTTTAAAACAGCTCTAAGCCAGTGGAAGCTCTTGT
>VZUA01011351.1:0-14387 GCA_013401035.1 Horornis vulcanius | reverse complement strand
TTTTTTTTTTTTTTTTAATATATATATCTTTTTTTAAAGTTACCTTACTGGGAAAGTTACTCACAAAAGCCAGGAGCCTTAAAACAAGAGAAACTTTCCATTTAGGGCAGACAGACCGAAAACCACTTCAACTCAAAACCAATTCAACCCAAAATCTGAATCAAGAAATGTCCCCACGGCTGAGAGCCCCCAGAGACACAAGGACCTTTCCAGAAGTGCACTAACCCAAATGTGCATTAGGTAGACACTCTCCACAAAACAAACAAACAAACAAACAACAACAACAAAAAAAAAACCCACAAAAAACTAGGGCCAGTTTTCAAGAAGAGATGCAACTTTGAAGAATCAATATTTACAGGAAAATTAAGGTGGCTGGAAAAAATCCTGTAAGGAAACAGCAGCTGGGTCTGAGAACTACAAAATAATAATAAGAAAGTAACAACAACCTGAACAACTGTAACACAACTCCTGAAAAGCAGGATCTGTGATGAGAGGGAAGCATGACATCCACTGCTACAGCTGGCAGGAAGAGCCACTCCAAAGGTTTCCCCTAAAATGATCTTTTCTTTCAAATAACCATCAGTTTTCAGCATTCTTACAGCATCACATCCCAGAATGGCTCAGTTTGAAGAAGCCCTTAAAGATCAAGTCCAGCCTTTCCCCCAGCACTGCCAAGGCCACCCATGTCCCTTGTGCCACATCCACACTGCTTTTAAATCCTTGTGGGGATGGTGACTCAACTTCACACTGCAAACACAAGATGCTATTTAAAGAAGTGCATCAATAAAACCATATTAAAAACCAACAGATGGGAGCTGGGGAAAAAAAAAATTGTTTTTTCTGGTTCTGCCTTTCCTGGAGCAGCACCTTATTTCCACAAGGACGACGATCCAAACAACAAATCCACAAATCCTGCCACGCAGTTTGCAGGAGGAGTATTATTACCTCAGCCTCCTTGCATGAGATTTAAATTAGCAGATTCAATTAGGTTTGTGCAAAATAAAATCCAGGACAACGCTCGTATGGGTATTTCCTTTTCACAACCTGTTATTCCCAGCAAAAGCAAAAAAAACCAACCCCCTGATTAAACCAACAGAGGAAATTATGTTCCTTTTTAAAGGCACTAATTAGGTTTCTGTGGAATGCTGGAGGGGGACGGGTGAAGCCATCCAATCTACATGGATTTCACAGTTCATTTCCAACCTCAGCCAAACCCCAATTTATCTCATTAGAGAACAATATTTCAATCTCTCTTTTTTAACCATAAACCAAAGCCAGCACATTTGATGCTCCAGCTCCAAACCACTGGTGGGAATTTGTGGGGAAAACAGGGAACCCTTCAGTGGCAGGGATGTCCCAGGGTGACAATTACTGTAAACAAAGCAAGAGGCAGAAGCCACCTTGCCTGAAGCATTGGTGGCTGAGCCTGTGTTGCTGCAGATACTCCAGACCTGAATTATCTTGGAAAACTCTGCAAGAGCAGGACAAACCCTAACCATCTTCCCTCCAAAAGTCATGGATGTGTGTGGTAGAATTCCTGAGCTTGCCCAGCAATCTTCATGTTCCTGAATTTCCACATTTCAGACCAACTTGTCCAGTCCACAGACACAGCCTGAGAACAGCAAGCGCTGGCCAAGTCCTCAAAACTGCAAACTAAAAGAAGGAAAAAAAAGTCCTGCAAAAATTGAGCTTGAGAGCAGCATCTTCAAGGCCTTAAGGTGAGTTTTGGTTTCAGAGAAATTTAACAGAAGAGCAGGAAAGCTCAAGTCTGCTTACAGGAAGCCTCTGCATGCAAGCAATGGAGGCACAGAAAGTGGGGAGGGAAAAAAATCCATGCCCCAGACACGTGGAGAAACCTGAGGCAATCAGTGAGATCCAGGAGCCAAGCATGCACCTCTGGTGGTGCTGATCAGCAGAGCAGCTCCTCAGCTACAGCAGCCTCCTCACCTCTGTGCAAGGGTCCCAAACCTGCACCTTGTCTGCAGAAATGGAGGAGAAAACCCTTTAAGGTCAGCTAAGAATGTGTTGTAATTAAGGTCATAACCCAGCTGCTGCATCTCAGATTTGGGGTTTTACCTTTAGAGCTGCAGGGCAGGAAGCCAAAGAGGTGAAAACCCCAAAAGCCTGAAGCCAAGGGTTAAATCCATCCAGCTGCTGACTTTGGCAATGCTGATGCTAATGCCAAAGTACTAAGTAAAGGGCAAACAAATAAAAATACACTATAACTGCAAGTCAATACTTTAAAATACAATAAAAAAAAAATAAACCACAGAACAAACAAATCGGTTCAATAAGTTTCATGTCCTTTTCAAAACTGTTCTCTTATTAATATGACTAATAAAGTCTGGCTACCACAAAGCAATAACCCGTGCATGAAAAATGGGGAGTATAAATGCAGTTATTGTTTGGAGAAATCAGGGTACACACACTTAAGAAGCCCACAAGAGCAAAATAAAGCTCTGTTCACAACAAGAATATTAATTCTGAATTAATTCATTGCTGTTTCTTTTTATGTCCTCATCAGATTTAGGCTCATATTTATGACACCTAAGGAGGAAACCAGGTGCTTCAACCACTCAAGACTTAGAACATCAATTAACCCTTTGGTTAATTTGATGATAAGCCAGCAGACAGCACAATGCCAAAGTAACCAAGGATTTTATTTAAAAAAAAAAAAAAAAATTTTTAAAGTAAACCTTCAGCTGCCTGCACCCTTCCCAGAGGAGGCACTTGGGCTGGAGCTGGGAGTGAGCCCTGCCATCAGCCCCTGCTCCCAGGCACAGCCTGGGTGATGTTTACAAACACACATATGCTGCACTGAGCAGACTGCATTTCCTTCAGGACACAATCCAGGCTTTCAGGCACACAAGGAATACATGGCCAGATTTTCTCCTATTACCTCACCATCTGGTGCTGTTGTCTGAGAGCTGCAGGTTTGAAAAGCACTCACAGAACATATTTTGGTGTGAGTTCACGTGTGTGTAGTCTGAGACTCACCTAATTACCTACAGAAATTCCTGCAGCTCTCTCCCCTCACGAACACACATTTCTAACAGTCTCTGGTGGTGCTCTCTGAGCAAACTCCACGCTGCTGGATTGCCCTGCTATGCTTTGGGGTGATTTATACACATGGGGGTTGCACAGAGCTCTGCATGCTGCTATTTAACTTCTGCAGACTCCAGCATTCCCAGAGAAGTGCTGGAAGCTGAGCCTTCTCCCCCTCTGTGCCCCCAGACTCCCACCATGGCCAGCTCAGGTTGTTCTTCTTTGCAAGGACCTGAAGCAACCACGGTGCCACTGCAAGCCTTGAAGCCTTCACTCCTGAAAATCTCCAAGCCAGTGCACTCATCAGAGTCTCTGCTGTGGATTCCATCTGCAATCACAGTGACCCCAAGCATCTCTGGGCTTCCCCAATATTTCAGATACACAGGAAATGCCACTAAAACTCACAGTGATGCTCTCAGCAAGAGCCGTCTCCACACTCCTCACACCCACAGAAGTGAAGCCTGAGAACCAGGGCTGATCCAGCCCAGCAAGGGTGAAATTTCACCCATCCCAAATACAAAAGTTTCAATCATTAATATCAGTTAAAAAAAATCAAAGCTACCTCTTTCCCCCTCTAACATTTCAGGGAAAGCTATTTTAAATATCCACTAAGAGTGGAGAAAATACTTTTCATAGGATGCAGTGATTTGGCTCTAAACCATTTTCTTAAATTAATTAAACTGCAAGCAGAAAAAGCACTAGCTAGGAGACTCACTTCAATTTATTTTTTTTTCTAGATAGTTTGTACAAGCTCTTCTGTCAAGTTACATCCACAACAAACCTGCTCTGATACCCAAATTTCAGCTACATGAGATAGGAACATCAAAAACCAGAGAAAAAGTACTGTTTAATTGCTTCTGCAATTCTCCAATTAAAAAAACAACAACAACAAAACAACCAAAAAACCCAAACAAATACATGCTTGAAACTGAAGGGAAAAACAAGTTTGGAAACAATCTCATTTTACTCATTACAAGTTGAGTCCAAACTGCTTTGAAGTCTGAGCTCTACAATTTCAGGTTGGGAGGGGAAAGACTGAAAAGGGTTTGCTGTTTCCTTTTTATTTTTTATCCAGCGTCTTGAGCAACATTTATCAATTCCAAATGCAAATTAAGCTGGGCTTAATTTTGCATTTGTATTCCAAAGGCTGATTGCCACATGCTAGAGTAAGAAATAACACAGGAGATCTTAGGAGCTCGAGAAAGAGAGCAGATAACACAGACCTGCATGTCTAAGACTTAAATTAGATTCTGTTCACACTATCACAGACCAAAAATTAAAAGCCCCAAGAAGGTTTGAATATAGGAACTGGTAACTTACCACTTTTCATAGAAATAGGAACTACTCCAAGTAGAAATTCTACTCTTCCCTTAACATTTCAACTCAGGTAAACACAGCAGTGTTTCAAACTTCACTTAAACACTTCATATTCCCTGATTTTCTCATGCACACAAAATCGAGAGGCAAAATCCCTTTTAAAAGGCTTCCATTCCTTTCTCTTGCCCTTACAGCAAATCCCACACTTCAGCAGGAACCCAAACTTCAAGAGTTTTTAAAAATCCCTCCCAGCAGAAGGAATTCAGGTTTCCAGCTCATGCTTTAAGCATCTTTCTTTTAATACTAAGATATCAGACTTTATCCTCCCTTCTCCCCCAGCTGAACAGACAGAGCCCTACCAAACTTTCCAGCACACTCCAGCTGGTTGGGGGGGTTTGGGGAGAGGAGAAGAGTGAAGCTGCCACAGGTTTCTGTCATTCCATTCTCACCTGGCCCAGCAGGCTTCTCTCCAGAGGTACAAACCTGTCCTTCATAGTCACTCATTTTATTCCCTGCTCAGTCCCCTCCCTTGAAATAAAGTTTAAAGCCTGCAGGAACTGACCAAGAAAATTAGGAGCGAGAAGAATCAACTCTCAGCAGACAAAACCAGAGGAATCAGCTGCCCCAAAAAACCTGAGGGGTGGCTGTAAAGCTTGGATGTCGCTTTGACAGCACTGGAAAGCACGGATGGAAAGTTTGCCTTCAGATTCTCCCTCTGGGCTTGTCCCCAAAGCCTTTGAAAGCATCTTGTTGGTTTTACAAGGGAGAAGACAAGATAATCACTCTGACAAATGGCAACATTTACATTTGGGACATTAATTCACTCCTGAGCACATCACCTGTCTGCCACTTCACTCCCACACCAAGTCTGAGGCCCTAAGGAGCAGGGATTTAAGCCCAGCCTTGTTAAACCTTTGTATTAAGCTCCACCCTCACCCTGGCAAAAGGCTGAGGGAGCAGCTTTCACCTTTTCCTCTGCCACAGTTACCTATAAAACCCTCCAAGCATTCCCTGCTTGACTCTGTGGTGTATTCTTGACCTAATTCATGCTGGAAAACATTCCTAGAGTTCAGTAGGTGAATTCTCCCAGGAAGTCTCACTTATTTGTTCCAGTGAAGAGCATGCACAAAGCAATTTAACCTGGATTTTCCTTCATAATATCCATGCAGCACCTCCTCGTTTTTGTAGCTGCCTGCATGGGAGTCAGTCCCAGTCCCTAAAAGCAAGGAGTTCTGGAAATCTGAACTTCAGTGAAAATGCTGTTATTTGCTTTATTCTCACTAAGCAATTATTAGAAGCTGCTGAGCAGCTGAAGAGCTCAGAAACCAGAGAAAAGCACCAGAGGAGTCCTCAGCACAACCTCAGGGCAACTTGGGGTTTATTTGGAATTTGTCAGTGAATCATTGAGTTTCACAGAATTTAAAACTTCTGTCCAAAAACACAGGAATACCAAGCAGGATTTGCAGAATGTCAAACCCCTAAATCCTGAAAAGTTGTAATTTGTTTCTTCCCAGCCTTTGGGAATTAATGGGATTACTAAAAGCAACGTATCAAGAATGGGAAAAGATCAACCCTCCATTAATTTATAGAGCAACTGATTAAGCAGTATTGCTGCTCTACAGACTAAAACTAACATTTAACAGGCTGTTAAATAACTCTCATTTAAAAAAGTACCCTTCCAGAGTGGGAGCCTTTGAAAAATTTAGGATTAACCCAGCATGCAACTGCATCACCACCTACTGGGCAGCGATCCACAGGAGATGAGGGCTGGAAAAATCAGGTGGGGAGAAAAATCAGAGGTGTTGTGGGGAAGACTCTGATAGTCCCTAAAGCAAGTGTAATTTCTATTAGCCCTGATGGAGCAGGCAGTCCAAAAACCCTGACATTTTGAGGTGAACGCCACCAGAAAGGTTCAGTTCACTCCCAGCTGCAAAGCTCCTGCCAGCAGCAACTCCAAACATCAAACTGGGAAGTGCTGGGCAGCACCTGAAGCTCAGGCTGCATTTAATACCCTTGGGGAAGCTGCCACCCCTACCTGGTTTTCACAAAGAATACACAGAATTCCAAACCAGAAGAGATCCAACAGAGGAAGCAGAGTCACCTCAGGGAGGTGACCCAGGGCACTGCAAGGACTGAAGGAGGAAGGCAGCTCATCTTCCTCAGCTGTTTTTACAGGCCTTGTGCTAATCCCAGGCTACAAAATGACAAGGAAATTCAAGAGTTTATAGATCAGCTACGGCAAAAACTCCAGGGAATGTGTAGCCATTTCTCTGACAGAGAGATCCTTGAGCATCCAGCCCAAAATCAGTTGGTACTTAAGAGCTCAGTGGTCCCAGAAATACCAAAATAAACACGATTCCACATCGCTGGATCTTCAAGAGAAATTCCTGCCAAAACAGGATTTACTGAAATGCAAAGCAGGATTTACTGAAACACCTGCTTCCTATGTGACATCAACACCTGACCNAAAAAAAAAAAAAAAAAAGCCATAATTCCCAAATTAAACGAGTGACAGGACAGATAAAAATGTTCCATTTCTTTTTAACAGGTTGGATAAGAGCCAAAAGATGAGCAACTATCTTCATTTCACAGACAAGACGCTGTAGCAGCAGCATCCATGGGGTTTATTTCATTTTCCTTTCTTTCTTTTCTCTCCTTTAAATGCCAACCCGACTGTCTGAGTAACACACAGGGAAAAGTGAGCTTGTGGTAACCAGCCGTGGCTTCTTGCAGCACTATCTGAATTCCAGTCCCAATTAGGGGGAGGAAAAAAGTGCCTGTACCCCAGGGGAGGATTCACTACTTCAAGATGTTGTGATTAGCATCTGCAGAACTCACTTTGGGGGAAAAAGAACCCCAAATAAATTGGATTAAACACCAATATGAATGAAAGTAAGCAAAGGAAGGAGCTGCTGTGGTGGGGTTTAAATGTTGTATTCCCATGACTGCAGCCAGCTACCAGGTGGGAACCCAAGAGAGGACTCACCAACACCAAAATCAGCTCCTAGAGAGGCAGAAGGGGAACAGGGGGAACAGGGGATCCAAAGTGCTGGAATGGGAGTGCAATTTGCTCTCAGATCCAGCCAGGAAAAATAGCGTGGCTATAAATAGGAGCCTGCTGTATATTGCATGAACTGCACTGAGATCCTGGAAGGAAGCAAAAGCTGCTGTTGGAGCCTAAAACCATCTCAGGGAGAGAACTGGGGTGTGCAGGGCAATGGGAAGAGAGGGGAGCACAAGGTGAAGGGGGGAGGCACCATCCCTGCTGCCGTCCTTGCTGTGCCCTCCTCACTCCCAGCCTGGAGGAGACTCTGTTGAATTCATCAAAATAATTTTCCTGCAAAATTAGAAACCCCTTGGAAGGAAAAATAACAAAAGAGAGAGTTCAGGAACAGAAGGGTTTCCAAATGAGCTTCTCAGATTGCTGTGCACAGATATAGAACGAGGATTTAACCACCTGCTTCCACTGTGAGCCACAAAGCCACCTGGCAACGTCCACATAGAAGATTCTCTCTATAACTTCATATAAATACAGGGGCATGCTGCTTGGAACAACACATATTGCCTTAAAAATAAACATATCAAATTTTCTCAGGAGCTCCAACACATGGAAATGCAACAGGAATATCTGAGAGCAGCTCGTGGGGCTACAGAACCCCTCATTTTTCCAGGCAAGGAAACTAAATTCCATTTGAAAGGCATCATCAAAATTGTTTCTGATCTAATTTAAAGGATTACCTAAAAACCTAATAATCTCCAGTTGTAATTAGATAAATTGCATACTCGGATTGATTAAGCTTGTCATTTACAGCAAGAGCCCACATTCCTCTTGTCTGTAACAAGAATGCTCCATTGGAACATTCTTCCATTGGGAAAGCTCCATCAGTCAAAGCTGAGGAGCCAATGGGAGGTGCATTTTTAATGCAGGGATGGCTTAAAGTCTTTGAAATTGGCCTGAAATGGTGTTTTTGCAATGATTCATTGGCCTTTCATTTAAAGAACCTCTTCCTTTTCCAGCCCCCACTTCCAGCAGGCAGTGTTTGCCCAGCCCACAGGGACAGGCAGGCTGGAAGATGCAGGTTGGCATTCCAAAAGAAATTGCTGTGCTGCACCTCCTTCAACAGCCTGTCCTGCAAACCTCACGCAGGGAACAAGAAGGGAAGCCCACCCACTCAGCTGCCTCCTTTACTCCACCTCAAGTATTCTCCTCCCCAGACACTTCCTTGGAAGTACAAGTGCCAGATCCTCTCCCAAGCTGCATTTCCATCTCAGGGACTAGAGAAAGAAGGGAAGAGTGCATCAGTGCAGCCATGGATACCATCAAATGTTCATGTTCAAATGAAGCCATCAGGAGAAACTCTATTATTCCTTCCAGGACCTGAAGGAGCTACAAGAAAGAGGGGGAGAGACAATATCCAAGGGTCTGGAGTGCCAGGACACAGGGAATGGCTCCCCAGTGCCAGAGGGCAGGGCTGGGTGGGAGATTGGGCAGGAATTGTTCCCTGGCAGGGTGGGCAGGCCCTGGCACAGGGTGCCCAGAGCAGCTGTGGCTGCCCCTGGATCCCTGGCAGTGCCCAAGGCCAGGCTGGACATTGGGGCTGGGAGCAGCCTGGGACAGTGGAAGGTGTCCCTGCCTGTGGCAGGGGTGGAAAGAGCTCAGACTAAATTCTCTGTGAGATCACCACAGACATTGCAGATGTCTGCAATCAGCCTTCCTGTTAAAATTTCTTACACCAACCTCAGAATCCCAGAATCTTTTAGGCTGGAGAATCCCTCCCAGCCCATGGAGTCCCAGCTGTGCCCCATGCCCACCTTGTCCCCAGCCCAGAGCACTCAGTGCCACCTCCAGCCCTTCCTTGGACACCTCCAGCCATGGGCACTGCAAAGCTCCCTGGGCAGCCCCTGCCAAGGCCTGAGCCCCCTTTCCATGCAGAAATTCCTGCTGCTGTCCAAGCTGAGCCTCCCCTGGCACAGCTTGAGGCCCTTTCCCCTTGTCCTGTCCCTGTTCCCTGCCAGCACAGCCCCACCCCCCCTGGCTGTCCCCTCCTGGCAGGGACTTGTGCAGAGCCACAAGGTCCCCCCTGAGCCTCCTTTTCTCCAGGCTGAGCCCCTTTCCCAGCTCCCTCAGCTGCTCCTGGGGCTCCAGCCCCTTCCCCAGCTCCCTGCCCTGCCCTGGACACGCTCCAGCCCCTCCAGGGCTCTCTGGTCGGGAGGGAACAATAATCAGGGAAGCAGCAAGGAAACATTCCCATTCCCTCTGGACAATAAAGTTATTTACTCTCATTTCAAAACTCTTTAAGAGTCCCAAAAGAAATAGAAGTAATGGATAAAAAACACTGAAATGCAAGAGGAAGAATCACACCAGGAGTTCCATCAGCACTACTGCAGGTCCGGATGAGACAATAGGAATGGTGTGGCACAGAATCCATCAGTGCCTAATGCCTTTAAAGGCTAAGGAGAGAAATGTTTTCAAGGTGAAGGACTGCTACTCCTATAAAGGGGTCAGAAGCTCTAGAAAACCTCAGGCCCAGCAGCCTGGAGTTCCTCATTTTTCCAGGAATTTTTAATGTATTGCAGTTGAGAACAATTGCACGGAACACAGAGCCACCTGCACTCCCACCTGCCCTGCGGGAGGGTTATCCTGCTGCTCTCCTGCCTGGATGACACAAAACATCAGCAGCTGCAATAACAAAACCTTTGGGAGAAAAGCAAAGCCTTGGAGAGCAGTAAGTGGGATGATTCACAGCACGGGAAGAGCTCTGAAACACTCCTGGGGCCAGCACTTATCCCAGACCTACCCTTTAAACAAAAACAGGAGCCCCCAGCCCTTCCCTCCCTCCCCAAAACCCATCGATACCTTGGGAATAATTCATGCAGCAGGAATGAAGAGCACTCATCACAGAAGTAACTCCATTTCAAGGTAGATAGGATGTAATATTAAATCAATAATTTAAATATGCTCATGACTTGTATTAAGGTAAGACATCTCAGAAATAAAGCTCTATGTCCCTGCTCAACGGTGAGTTCTGAAATGCTGCAACCATTCCTGCAGTAAACGCTCAGGTTCTGTTCTTAAATTTAGTTGGCCTCTCCAAAACTTACCAAAGCCCCAGCTTTTCTCTGTTTATTTTATAAAATATTGATCACTGAATATGATGAATTAACTGCAAGCCAGAAATTTATAACAAGTGTGAGGCATGTAAGAATAAACTGCAGTTTTATTGGCTTTTCCTTTCCCTTAAGCTCATCCTTATTCTTATATATTCTCAAACCCTCAATATCACTAAAAATCATTGAGTTGCTTTTCAAGGAATTTGTCTATTTAATGATACTTCACTGTTAGTAATTGAGCAGAAGGGGAGTAATTTTTTAAAGAAATGGCAGTAATTGCTCCAAAATCCTCTTCTGGAAAGCAACAGATGTTATGGTGCTTCCTATAATACACATTTTTCAAGAAATACGGTTTTCCATTAATTTTATGGGACTACTTAGTTCCAAAATGCAGAATCTCATCCTCCTTTTTCCTGAACTCCTGTGAGAACATATGAACCCTGATTTCTTGGGGTTTGCAGCCGGGACATGAAACCAGTATCAGTAATAAAGTTCCCCTTTCCACCAAACAAAAAGAACCCTCCAGTTCCCCAATTATTTTAGAGAGAGGGGTGAGGTCTGAGCACCATGTGAAGAAGCTGCTCAAAGTAAAATGCAGAGATCATATGGCAGTAAAGATTATATATATAAAATTATTATTTTATGAAACATTTGCTATTTCTGAAAGGTTTTGTATCTGATATTTTAGCTCTAATTCTTAAAAACCACTTGAGGACTCTGAGTCAGCTGATTTGGGTCAATAGCAGAGATGAATTTCAAAGCATTAAATAAACTCTCTTTCAGTTCCCCTCAGACAAGAGTAAATACTCCAGCATTTATTACATATATTGGACACTAAACATTGAATTTTCTTTCCACTTCTTATCTCAACACAGTCAACACATTCCAAAACACGGCATTAAAAGGATAATGGATTGCTGTGAACATGGGGTGAACTTGATGGCTTTCCTGTCATTTCCAAAACCGATTATGAAACAAAATCATTTCAATTCCAGGCAACTCCCATCTAGCTTCCAGCAGCCACATGCTGTGCACCTCACTACATTCCTGTGGAGGAATAAAATTCATCCACACAGCCCAGCCTGCTTTTGTGTTTATTCACAGGTTTAACTTCTCTTTCTCCCCCCATCCTCCACAATTTACCTTTCTTCCCATTCTTTGCATATTTATTGCCCTTCCCTTTGTGTTCTCCTGCTTTTGTTTAATCCAAACACTAGCACACTTGTCTTGGAGAAAATCTGAGGGACCAAATTCCCTTGGCAGAATCACAGATTGGGAAATAGCCCTGAGATTATCAAGCCCAGCCTTTCCTGAAGTTGCACCTTCCCAACAAAAAAGGATTGGAGGTCACCACTAACCCAAACCAAGGAGCTTCTGAGGGGCAGGCACAGTGGGGCCATGGGACACACAGGATCCACGTCCAGGCCTGGCAGTGTCACCTCCACACCAAAGTGACCTTCATTGATTTGCTATTTCATATCCAATCTGATCCAAGTTATGGAAACCCACTGGAGTGCATTAAAATGTCATGTTCCTAATGAAGCTGGTCTGGGAGACTGGGGAGCTGAGCTGGACGCTGCACAGAGCTGTTCCAGGAGCTCTGACTTATGAGACAGGCTCAGATAAGATTCCTGCACTCACACTGCTGGAGGCCTCATCATTTTCTGACACGTTATATTTCAAAGTACTCCTAATTTCCTCCAGTTACTCGGGGAGAAATGGTGCCGCACTGCAGTGATTCCAGCCAGCCTTCCCTAAAGGATGCACTCAATGGGAACATTGATCCCCTCGCGTTTGCTCTCCAAGGGATGAACCTCTGAGTTCCCTTTGGCATTGTGGAGCAGAACAGGGAGAAATCAGAGGCAGTGAGGGCACCTCCCAACACACCAGTACTGTACATCCAGCACAAAAATATTGGAGTTTTCCCTGTTCCTGGGGGAGAAGCAGCTCTCTAAAGACCCACACAGACAAAGCCATGCTGGCACAACAGGGGGAAAATGCTTTTGGAGAGAATTTGAAGTGCTATCCCCTCCTCTTGTTGGAAAGGCACCGGATCCTGTTCAAGGAACACACGTGGTGTCTCAGATGATCTCACTCTTCACAAAGCTTGTGTGGAGTAGATGGATGGAAAAAATTCCTCGCTCTGAGGGGAGGAGGCCCTGGAACAGAAGCTGCGGCTATCCCTGGATCCCTGGAAGTGTCCAAGGCCAGGTTGGATGGGGCTTGGAGCAACCTGGGATAGTGGAAGGTGTCCCTGCCCCTGGCAGGGGATGGGACAGGACTTAAGGCTTTAAGGTCCCTTCCAAATGAAACCATTCCACAGCCTCACTCACAATAATCTCCTTGCTTCCAGCACCAGGAATGAGCTTAGGCCATGATCTCACCTTGAGACTGGAAGAGCAGAATCCTGAAGAAAAACAAGACAGCTCTAAAGGTTTATCTCTTGCAAGATGCAACTTGCATGTGAATCGAGGCAATCAACTCTGCTCTTTACTACTTCCGGCAGGTTCTCAGCTCCAGTCATGAGCAAAAAGGAAACACACATCCCACACAATCCAGCTGAACATGCAAGTCCTAACTGGCTAAAACCCAGAGTTCAGCAACTCCTCCTTCTACACAAGCCAATGCTTTTAATAAAACATTACCAGAGGAAGGTGATTGTCGCCCTGTACTGGGCACTGGTGAGATCACATCCATGTCCTGTGTCCAATACTCATGGCCAGAGAGCCCTGGAGAGGCTGGAGCGTGTCCAGGGCAGGGCAGGGAGCTGGGGAAGGGGCTGGAGCCCCAGGAGAGGCTGAGGGAGCTGGGAAAGGGGCTCAGCCTGGAGAAAAGGAGGCTCAGGGGGGACCTTGTGGCTCTGCACAAGTCCCTGCCAGGAGGGGACAGCCAGGGGGGGTGGGGCTGTGCTGGCAGGGAACAGGGACAGGACAAGGGGAAAGGGCCTCAATCTGTGCCAGGGGAGGCTCAGCTTGGACAGCAGCAGGAATTTCTGCATGGAAAGGGTGCTCAGGCCTTGGCAGGGGCTGCCCAGGGAGCTTTGCAGTGCCCATGGCTGGAGGTGTCCAAGGAAGGGCTGGAGGTGGCACTGAGTGCTCTGGGCTGGGGACAAGGTGGGCACGGGGCACAGCTGGGACTCCATGGGCTGGGAGGGATTCTCCAGCCTAAAAGATTCCGGGATTCCAGTGCTATCAAAAGGTGTTCACTGGACTTCTCCAGAGTAATTACAAAACTTGTTTGTAAAGATGTTTCCTTAAACTGTTAACACATAGAGAACAGTAGGATGTTTGAATAGCTCAGAGACATGACTGTAAAGCAGAAGATGTTTAAAATAAAATATTAAAAGAAAGCTTTTCTGATTTAGATAATCCATGGGGATTCAGCAATCCTAAATCAGAAAAAAAAGTCACTGGGCCATCTCTCTAAAGTAACAGGGACACAGCATTCATGAGCTGGACTCACTGTCACCCTGTGCAGTTTATTAAGGATGCTGCTTTCTCAGTTCACACAGGAAACTGCTTAGAATTCTGCTGGACCTGCTCAGGCTTCCCTTTCACTAGAGCTGGAAAGGAAAAAACCTCCAGATAATGAAAGCCAAACATCTGGCACATTCAGCAAACACTTGCATCCTAATGACGGGGGGAGAAGTCATCTCTCTCATCAGCTCATTTCATCCCAGTCGTGTGGGTGGGGTGCGAGGATGGGGAGCACAGAAGCCTCTCTTCATCCCCCACCAGACTCTCAGATTGGGATCTGAAGGATGGATCTGCACTGCCACTGCTCACTGGTCGTCATTCACACAAGGAAAAGCACATTTTTCAGGAATTATATGTAGTACTTATATATATATATATATATGCAATAAATGGTCTGAGGGGAAGAACAAGGCCAGGAGTAAGGCACATTGAAGGCAG
>VZUA01011347.1:51436-64452 GCA_013401035.1 Horornis vulcanius | reverse complement strand
AGTATTTAATTACAAATCTAAAGTCTTTTACCATGTTTATTCAAGGATTTCACCTGTTGCTTCCTCTGATTATGGAGCAGGCTGATGTCCAAGCCTCAGAACTGTTGCAATCTTGGTTTGATGTCTTCCAAGTGAAACATCTCCCCACGTCACAAGGGTGTGATGGTGGAGGCAATGTGAGACCCCACAGAAACTGAGAGAGCTAGAAAGCAAGAGCCTTGCAAGGCTCAGCACACAGATGGGGATCCCAGCAGGAGCTCTGCCACTTCAGTTCTCTACACCAGACAACAGCCGCAGGCAGGCGGAGAGTGCAGCAGCCAGAAACAGCCTGGAAAAAAGCAAATAATGGTGCATTTTGGGCAAGACACCCAAACCCCTCTGCACCACTCAGTCCCAGCCAGGAGCAGAGCTGAGCAGCTTGCCTTGCTTGCAGGATTTTGCCCAAGAAGAACCTGTGGTTCCCTGTGCCCCCCACAACCCTGAGAGGCACCAGCCCTGGCAGCAGCTCATGTGAGCTACGTGGCATTGCAAGAATTTGTCAAATCACTTGTGCCCATCGTGGCTAAAACAGAATCACAGGACAAGCTGAAGCACCACAGACTTGGCACTGAGTGAGCTGCGTTTTATGAATTGGTCTGAACACAGGCCAAATCCCAAAGTACTCAAGGACATCAGTGCCATAGATTTTTTGATCTGAAGGGAAGTTACTGTATTTAAGCATTATGGGGTGATGTTAAAGAATGGTCACTAAAGCCAGACAGCAATGGGGCAGCATGTTAGCAATCCTGGCCTATTTGGAAAGCAATAAATATAAAACCTGGCTTTCTTTTCCCTCCCAATGGTCATGCATGTACAGATTGAGAAAAAAAAAAGTCCCAGGTCAGGTGGTTTGTCTCCTCTGGACATTTTACACCACTCTGGAGGAGCCTTTTGTTTTCCCAGGGTCAGATCCAGAGATGTGCTGAGTCTTAAAATTCAGTTGTGGGTATTTTAAGGGTGAACTGAATGCAGGAGAGCATTGAATGCAGTACAGCAGTGTGAGGCAGTGCCATCACGAGGGAGATGCAGTGATCACCACGGAGTTGAAGTGGGAAAAGAGGAAGTTTAATTTTTCTTACAGCTTATATAGATTTCTAGAAAAGAGACCACATTGGAAGACTGAGGTTCAACCTCTTCACTTCCACTGGTCTGAGAAAGTGTCCATCAATTGTCCTTTCACAGAAAGGAATGTAAATAAGATAAAGAATTCTGTAAACATTTTTTGTTTACATGAAATTTCTGACTCCAAGGACTCGAAGGCTGGAAGGCAAGACACACAGCAGATCTTGGTTCCTGGCATCAGGCTGAGCATCCTGAGCCCACAGTCAGGCTGGTGCCAGAACCTCAGGGAAAAATCCAGAGAGGTCACCAGTGATCCCAAACTAGGAAAATGAAATGCAGGTTTGTTCCCATACCTAAGTTCTTGGTTGTGCAGGGAGCTGGGATGGGAAATCCAGCTTGTTACCTGTTAGTTACCACCCAAGGGAAAGGAGAAGTGTCAGTGAGCAGGGACAACCTGTGCCAGAGAAGGACTCAAACACCCTGTGCAGCAAGCCAAATCCTGGCCCAGCTGAAGTCAGTGGGAATTTTCTTGTTGACATTCAGCCCCTGGATTTTGCAGAGGGCTGGATTTCCCTGCAGAGCAGCTGGCAAGCTTTCCTTCATTTCTACCAACATCACACAGCTTGGCAAAGATATTTGCTCTGGATTTCCTTGGATTTGAGCTTGGCACCAGGTCAGATACCCTGACACAGTGGCATTAAATAACTGCAGGAACTCAGCCCACAGGACCAATACCAAGAAATAGTGGAAATGTTGCTGTTATCCCACAAACTCTGGGACCAGTACAATACCAACTGCAAGCCAGGGGCTGATACCCTGGGGTTTGTTCAAACAACTAGCTCATTCCTGTGCCTGCTGGTACATGATTACATATTTAACAGAGAAGTCTATTCACCCTGAAAAGAATTTTTCAATTTAGTGCTCCATGTTTTCTAGGTGGTGGGGTGGACAGGATTTGGGGACAGAGGGAGCCTACCTCTGAAAAGCTACTTTAACCCATTCTACCATTAGCAGCCAGAAAGGGTGAGGAATTTCCTCAGCCAGCTCCAGTCCTGCCAGCAGGCACTGGCAGCAATCCAAACACAGGATCACACACCACTGGGCAATGGTCATGCATCTACAGATGGCATCACTGGGCAGGTTCTGGTCCAGGTGCTGGGACCACCAAGGAACACACTGGGAGGTGACCTGAAGTGGAGTCAAGGCTTTATCTCACCAGCTGATAACACCCACAAAGCACTGACTTTTCTTCCCCCCTTATAAGGGGGAAATTATAAGCAGATTAACAACACTTTTGGAGGGGGGTGGTTTTCTAAATTGAATCCTAACACTCCATCGTGACCTGTTTTCTGCTTACTCCTGTAAATCCACAGGAGAATGATAGCAGAGGAGAACCACCATTTCCAAAGATAAATAACATTTCTGTCCCCACTGGGGCCAAGGGGCCACATCCAGGAGGCAACAATTGCCCACCTGGCCACCTCCCTCCCTGGATGCTGTTTTGAACTGCAACTCATCACACAACAGTGAGAAAAAAAAAAAAACAAAAAACTGAGGAAACCACCTCCTCCCATCCTAGAAAAAGTCCAGCATTCCAGCACCAATTATTTATGTCCCTCTAGATAGGAAAATAAAAAATCCATTTTTTAAAAATACAGAAAGAGAGAATAAATTTGTAACCAATCAGGGCAAGGGACCAGCACTTGCTCTGGCTCTGGCAGCCCCAAGCCCAGGATTTACTTGCCTTACATCAGCAGTCACAGTGGCATAACTGGAGAGTGAGGATAAGGGGTTGCCAGAAGTTCAGGTTGTGTTTTCCTGGCCCATCCTCCACCCAGGATACATCTGTGGCACAGGACACATTTCTCCCACGGAGATGCAACAGCTCCACCAGATTGAAGACACTAATAAAAACCTTAAATGGAGCCAAGGTGTCCTCCCAAATGCTTCACACAGGAGGACATGAAAAATTATTTGAGAGAGCAAGCAAACCAGAAACATTTCTAGGAGGAGTTGACTGGAACAATCTACATTGATTTAAATCCACTGGTGCCTGCAGCTCTGCAGGCACAGCCCTGAGGGCAGGCAGGGGTTGGGCAGAAATCAGGTTTTGAGCAGCAGGAGGGCACAAACTCACTCACAGTGAAAGATGGCCAGGGCTCCAAACACCAACATCTTTTTGGACACTTCCCCCAGCAGCAGCCTCTGGGGGTTTGGGGGTTTGTTTTCTTTTGTTCTTCTGTGGGGTTTTGGTTTTTTATTTCCCAAGTGAAGCTTTGAAAAACCTGGAAAAAGCAGCAGAGCAGGAGTGAGCAGGACAGAGCCACGCTGAGAGGGTTTCCCATCACATCCCCTGGCTTGATCATTCCCAAGGTAACTGAGAGAGACCTGGGGTTTATTGCAGTCACTGAGTCTGACTCTTACAGATTAATAATATCCAGTAGGCTTTTGTCCACCAGCAATCACATTGCTTCACTGAAGGGCCTGGGCCTTCTCCTCATCCCTGGCTTTCTGTCACTTCCAATACAGGTTAACAGAGAGCTGCTCTGCCAACACTGGACTGCGAGCATCAGGATTCCCTCAGATACAGAAACTGCAGCTGGTACTGTCATGAGTGAAGCATTTTGTTGGTGCAGCTGAAGAGGGCTTTTGAGAGGAACATCTCAGAGGACTTTCCTTGGAGCCGCTCACAGGGCTGCCCATGGCCCACTCTCACCCCCTGTGCTCCTGCCCAGAGCAGCAACCACAAAGCTTTCAACATCCTCCTTTGACACCCCAAGCGTCCTTGCTTTGTGTTAAAATCCACAGGTCATAAACCCATTGGTATTATTTGCTACACTGACAAATCCATATTGCTTTGTTCTTCAAGTCATATATTCCCACGGGGCATTTGCTGCTATGTGTCCATAAAAAAAATAATCAAGGAGAGGCATAAACTCAAGTCAGAGGCAGCATTAACAACTATCCAACAAACTCCAGTTAGCTCTGAACATTTTTTAGACCACTGGAAGCTGTGTTAACAGCTGTGCAGAGTAGCCAGCAGGCAGAAGCTGTGAAGTCAGGTGAGAGAATGGTGGTAGATCCCCACAGAGCTGGCTGACAGTACCATAATGCTGCTGAGGGCATCCCTGCACTCAGGGAATGTGGGTACCAGGGCAAGTAAACGCCACAAACCTGTGGCTGGCAGAGCAGCAGCAGCTAGGAAAGGACATTTATTATGCAGAGCTAATAATGCCATTAGAGTAAATGGAGTTTGCCCAGAGGAATAACAAAGCAGTGAGAGGGTTACAGGAGATGCTGGAGGGTTCTCCTGGGCATGGGGGATGATGGTGCTTAGGCGGACTCTGCACATCCTGGCCCTGGGCACATCCATCCTCATTCACTGCATCCCCTTTGGATTTTGGGGGGCAAAACCTGGAGGGGGCTGCACCAGTCTGCCCTCCCCGAGATGGAGAGAACCTGGAGCTGGAGAATTTATACACTGAGCTAAAGATATCTCGCTGCATTTTATTTAGAAACAGCCTGCCCTCATGTGGTGAATGAAAAACCACATTTTCAGGAGGCTGAAGATTTTGGACTAAAACCGTCCAGCAATTTGTCAGGGCAGGGGCCAGGAACCAGGCAGGGAGAAAATCCCTCACAGCTAAGTCACACACAGCTTTTCTTCAGCCCTTTTTGTGCCTACTTTCCTTCCCATCTGCACAGCACCCACTCCTGCTAGCCTGGTGACTTCCAGATAGCCCAAGACAAGTGCCCTGACAGAGCCCCTGTGTGCCCAGCACAGCACCAGGACTGCAGCACCCTTTCCCATGGCTGAGCTGGCCCCACAGCACAGGCATGAGGGGCTCCACAAAGCCAAGGCAAGCCCTCCACGAGGGCAAAGCACTGGGGCTACAACATCAGAAATGAGAAAAAGCCCCATTTGCTGTGAGTTTATGAGCAGAACAAAGAGTAGATTTTCTTGAACAGCTCCAGTGACACTTTCCATGAGGGTGCAGCCTTTGCTTACAAAGGTGATTGCACTCAGCAATGTACAGTGGGGCAGCCTCTTGGAGCAGGCACAGCTTACGGTGACAGGAAATAAAAGCTTTACCCAGAATCAACTTTAACCAGAATAAATAAAACCAAGCTGAAGAAAGGCCAAGAGAGCTGTATTTTCCCCACCCAATCAACTTTTTTTTACATTACTGATATGCACAAATATTCCAAACCAGCACTGAAAACCAGCCATGGTGTAAGACCAGGCTCACCAAGAAGGAGCTGGCTCATTAACCCAGGGGCAGCAAGGGATGCTGTGGGCCAGGAGCCAAGACTGCCCAGTAGCCAGTCCCCAGTGAGAGCTCTGGTATGGGGCTGCAGCTCATGGCTCAGACAGGACCCCTTGATATGCAAACAGGACACAGTGACTCCTTTTTGGGGCTTGCATGATCCCAAAACCCAGTGAGAAAACAAGAGAATGTACCTGCACATCACCCTGAGAGCCAGCACGTCCACAGTGAAACCCCAGCCTCTGATGGGACACAGGCAAAGCAGAGCTGAGTCTCACTGCCAGTCACTTCTGAACAGCATGGGAAAAGCAGAACAGAATCCCACAGTGGGAAGGAAGTTGAAGTGAAGCAAATCCTGCCCAACACTGGTGCAATTTCTAACCCCAGGATCAGGAGAGTCCCTGAGGTCTTGTGCCACTACTCCAAGACATGCTGGGTGACAGCTGGTGCCCAGCTGAGCACCACAAGATGTGGAGCCAGAGGGGCGACATCTTCCCACTGTTCCTCCAAACACCTTCATTTAATGCTCCTGTTTGCAAAACTTCATGACTGCAGTCCAAGCACCAACCACCAGTCCTGTCCCCATCTCCTTGTGCAGCTTCAAGGCCTTCCTGAAGATACTGACTTATGACAGCCTATAGAAAATAAGGAGAAATGCAAGGAGAGGCATCAGTCTGGATGGTGGTCATGGATTTTTTACAGCCTAGACAAGCAGCAGCTGCAGTTTCACCTCAACATCCACATTGTACATAAGCTTCTCACAGCAGCAGGTCCAACAGGCACTGCCTTCTGGGGCACCTCGTGCAGAGCAGCTGCACAAGCAGGTTGAAGTGCACAGAGCAGGAAGCTCACACAGTTCACATCCAAGAAGTTTTGAGACCTGCTAATCCCAGTCTTCTGCCAGCAACCTTCCAGCAGCTGGAACACCACCACTGCAACACAAACTGCCTGAGCAAGAAAGTATGAAAGGCAGCACTGCCCGCAGCGAGCAGAGGCTCTAATTCCATTTTATCTGCTTGTCATCACCTCCTAAAACAAGCCAGGCCCATGTTTTAGTTGGAGAGTGAGGCATAACTGAGTAAAAGAGATTTTTGGTACATAAAAATAATTCTGAGCAGGTCTGTTTATGATAGGGCTGCCTCAGGAATGGCCCGTCAGCAGAGCCAAGGCAACACAGCAATCAGGGTTAACACCAGGGTATTTTGCTATATTTACTGCACTAATAGAATTGCACAGGAAGGAGCAATGAATGACAAGCAATGCTCCTTCCATCCCCACTGCTCTCACATGGGATTGGTGGTAGAAGAGCCACACTCTGCTGATGCAGCCCTAATTCTGTAATTCTGTTGAATTTTTCTTCAAAGATAACCACTGCTTTTACTGCAGATGAAGCATGTACCTTAAAGCCTCCCCAAAACAGAGGGTGAGCAACCATCTCATCCCTCTTTCTTATCTCATGATAAAGAGAACTAAAACCTTTTTAGTCAATCAAGCGCTGTCATATGCTACTCTTGGATTGAAGGATAAGGCTTAACTTTTTTTGGCTATAGGGTCAATTTATAGGTTTTTATAAGGTTTTCATCACCATCATCACCACCCTTTTGTTTCAGTAGGAATTGGTCCTTTGAGGAAAGAAGTATTTGGAGGTTTGCATAAACTCAGAAAGAAAGCAAAGACTAAATTCTTTTCCCATCTTTCTCCATCCTTTTTACTCCACATCAATGCAAATCCACATTTTTCACCAGTGAAATCAGTAAGTTTCTGTTGGTACAAAGGACTGCTTTTATTAAGGAAATAGGAAGAGGAAAATTAAAAAGAGAGAAGCCATGTGAGAGCCAGTCCTGCAGCCCCTCTGAGGGAAGAGCAATGTCTGGAGTAGATGGGCAGGGCAAACCTCACAGTTCCTGGGATGGTGCTTCCCCATCAGTCACCATTTCCTCCCACATCCCAGCTGGAAAGCTGCAAACTCAGCTGCAGGCAGCACTTCAGTTTGCAGCTGAAGGTCCATCAACACCTCCAGCAGCCAACCTCAGCACAGAGATCCAGGCTGGGATTTCCAAGCCACTTGTAGGGACATAAGTGCCCATCTCTAAGCACTAAAAACGAATACAACTGGATGTTCTGGGAGCCAGTGGTACTTCAAAAACTTCTGCTTATTAAAGCATCAATGGGCACCTGCAGCATTGCTTGGTATGGGAAGGGAAAAGGGAACGTTCATGGAGGAGTGGTCTGGCCTTGGAGGAAGGAAGAGGGCTGGGGGCTCAAGGCAAGAAAATCTTAATTTTCTTTTCATTGCTGCAATGAAGCTCTGGGCAGGCAGGCAGGCTGACAAAGAGTGGCCTTTGAAATCCCAAGAGATTTTTGTTGCTTCTTTGAAGCTTTTAATCTGTCCTGCCAGCCATTTGCTGTTGCTGCAGGGTATCTACCCATGAAATAGCTTGGGTCCTTCCTCCAGCAGAGAACAGCATAAGGATGGTACTTAGCACCAAAGAAACCTTTTCCATTAAAAAAAAAACCAAAAAACTTCACTTCAGCTCTGTATCACCAAAATAACAAAATGGTAATTTCCAATTTCCTCTTCTGTATTATATTTATATATATATGTGTGTGCGCGTGTCTGTGTGTGTAAAAAAGCATTGATGGTTCCCCTTCAATTCAGTAGAGTAATTCTCTACATTTTATAAAATCCTTTGGTGAATGAAACTTAACCTTTACAAAGCAACACTTCTAGTAGGAAAGGTAATTAGCCAAATAACTGGTGACTTATGACCTGGCTGCAGCAGCCAGCACACTGACTGCAGAAGTACAGCAACCTAAATCCCTAGGTAGATGTAAAAAGGCAAAAGGAACGAGGCATGTTATTGTGGTGTATTATCACAGGGATTTGATACAAAAGCCAGGAGACAAGGGCAAGTGCAGCACATAATCACTCTCAGCCAGCTGGTCCTTATAGCAGAATTTCTTAGGGAGCAGGGACATGATCTGCTCCTGAATTGGGTTGGGCAACCCAGCTTGGGCCCAGCTTGGCCCAGCAGGCCTGGGGCCCTGTCAGCCTAGGCCCAGGGACAGGCCTGAGTGAAGGCCTGGACCTGTGGTGCAGTTAGAAATTATGTTAAGGTATGCCAGGAAAGATAGTAGTTTAGTTATAAGGTAATTAGCATAGATGCCGGTTTGAGCATTTTGCCACCTTAAGTGTGAAAGGTAAACAATGTTTATTTACATTCCTGTATGTTACAGGCCAATGGGGAATTGCTTTGTACTGTAAACTATGTTAAACTGTATAAAAGCAGCCATTCTGCTGAGATTAAAGGAGAAGGTATGTAGCCACATTGGTGTGATTACTCGGCTGACTCCTCAACCTTGCAGGTCACTCCCTATTCCAGGTCCTGGTCAAGAACTGTTCTGGATCTGGACAACACTTGGTCCAGTGACCAGTATAAACAAATTAGAAATACTTACTCCTCTCTGTTGGTTATGATTTAAACCTAATAATATGTGGAAGAAAGAAAAAAAAAACCCTCAGATTTTTTTGACTGTGATTACTTTGAAAAAAGTTACTTGGGAGCAACCAAAGACAACAGGCAGCAAGCACATAGACCATGTGAAAAACTGACCAGTTAGAAACGCCCTGGGTGTACTGCACTGATTTAGGGATGAACATGCTATTTAAAACCACTCTGAAGACCACCAACAGCAGAAGAGCAGAAGATACTTGTTTAAAAACAAGACAATTCAGAAGTATTAAGAATTATCTTAACAACCTTCCCTTTAGAGAAAAACAAAGCACCAACTGGGTGCTCCACAGGATAATCACTGATTACAGCTGGGAATAACCATGCACAGATTAAACAACAAAGTGTTGTGTGACAGGAAGGAGACTGAAATAATATGAAATATTCCCACTCTATAAAAATAGCCCAGGCACTCTGATGTTAGAAGCCCTCTGTAGTTTCCAGAACAAGAGTTGTCTCTTTCCACGATCAGCCCTCACGTCTCAGTGTGCTTGTACCTATTTATATACTTGCAGTAAAAAATTACCAGCACCGACTCCTTTCTGGCGTCCCACTCCCAGGAATAGCCTCTGCAACAGCTCCTGGAACAGCCTCAGCCCCTTGGCACTGATGCCCAACAGCTGCATGACAGCTTCAACAACTTATCCTGGGTTAAAAAAACCTTGTTTAAAAAGCAGTACAGCCACCCCTGCACCACAACAGCAGCACTGGTACGTGTGGCCAGCAGGATTCCATCCCTTTCCTCCTTTGCTGCAGCAGTGGAATGCTCAGCCCTGCACCCCTCCATGGCTTCCCATGGGAGAAGGGGCTGCACAGAGCATCCCAAAACAGAGTGGCGAGCCCCTGCTTCAGCTTTTCCAAAGGCAGGGTCGGGGCAAGCCAAAAAGTACATCAGAAAAGTCCAAGATCTCATGGATTCCCTCCTTGCGGGGAGCTGGAGATAGAACTGCACAGCTCCAGAAACAGAGTGGATGCCCCACTGCACAGCTCTGCACAAACCATCTCTGCATCCTCCCTCAGAGTTCAGATATCCAAAATACCCAAACCCACCATACTCAGGCTGGTTTGCTTTGGAGTAGAGCTTGTTTGTGGGTTTTTTTCTGAGCTTTTTCTGTCCTGGAGCTCCACCTGATGATAAAGAGCACCCAAAACCTCAGAATCAAGGGCATCTCCTGAAAAAGCTCCTAAAGCAATGCTCTGGGCTTAAGACAAGGCAATTCTGCTCAGTGCTGCTAGTATAAAAATGGGTCATTTGTTGCTTCAAAATAGCAGGGTCAGCATTTTTAAACCTTTGGAAACCTAAGTCTTGATACTGAGGGGTAGTGTAAAACAGGCTGTAGACTGGGCACAGCTGTGAGCAAGGCTGGGAGACTTACTCAGAAAGGGGGTTCTGGAATGTGTGAAAGCCAGTAGTTTATCCTCAGTAAGAGTACAGGACAGAGGAGCTCACAGATAAAACAGATGCCTCGATGGGAGATGGAGTGATGAGTTAGTTCAGAACCAGCAGTCACTGCTGTCACAGGGAGCCTCTTTTCACACTATTTCACTCCTCATTAGCCCTAGAGGTTTGCTCAGGTGCTAATAGGAGCATTTTCGATTTCCAAATCCTGCAATGCAAATACCCTGCAGATTAACCCCTCCTCACCATTCTACCACCAGCCCTGGAGAGGCACCACCTGCCCTGCCGTGCTCTCAAGTACCAGATCCTGAGAACAAAACCAACTTACTTAGCGAGCATAAGCTCGGTAAGTGCCACACACGGGGCACCACTTTGCAGAAGCTGCTCCAAGGGAACGGATCTCACTTCCCTCTGATGCCTGAGCTGGTTTACAACTGCAGGAACATTCAGCTGGCTTCCATATTTCAGTACTTTGAGCAGAGTCAGTGAAATCCACGCAAACCACCCAAACTGCACACCGCAGGCTTGTCACTCGGAACAGATTGTGTAGATACTCACCAGCACAGCACAACACCTACGCTGCTAATGGAGAGCTTTCACTCACAGGAACAGACAATCCCCCTCACTCAGTAACTCAAACACCACCCCACTCACTGCTGAGGCCGCTGGTGATCTGCCAACTGCTCAGCCTGGCTGGGGTGGTTTTGGGGCTCTTCTCAGGCTCTGGCCCACACACAGTGCTCAGAAGCACTCACTAGTGACACATCCTGGGATGAGCACACCAGCCCCTCACACCAAACACTGGCTGTGCTGAACACACACACTGGTGGTAGAGAATTGCCTCCTGCACCCACCCCACCAATACAAGTCTGCTTCACCCCAAAACCACCAGTAAGACCCCAGGCAAGAGCTGGGTGCAGCTCCAGTATTAGTAATACAAAGCCAGGCTTAGAGCATGTCTCAAGAGTGTACTAACACCATAGCAAACTTGAGTTTCTTACCGGGCAGACACATCCCAATGCCTTCCATTTATCTGGGGTATGGTACACTGTGGGAGTCCAGGGCACTCCTTTGAATACCCTGGACAGACAGAAACCTGAACAAGGTTTGAGACCTGTACAGGGGGGTTTGAAACCTGTACTGGGGGGTCTGGGACCTGTACAGGAAGGTCTGGGATCTGTACAGGGGGGTTGGAGACCCTGGTACAGAGCCCAGAAGGACAATGGCTGTGACTTTAGTCCATGGGAAAGACTTCCAACACTGAGAAAGGAATTACAAGCCACAAAGGGTAATAAAAAGTCGTTTTTCATGTTTGGGTTCTTAAGAATAGGGATGAATGGGGACAAGATGGAGGAATCTGGGCAGTGCCCTGGGGTCTTCTTTGTCTCCATCTTCTGCTGTGACGGTGGCACAAAGTAGCTTTAGAGGGATTGGGTCAGTGTAGAAGTGACCTGTTTAGTGTAGTAGGTAGCTATTGGTGTGAAATTGTAAATAATAGATAGTAATAATCTGTATAAAAGATGACGACTCCCCGTACGGGGGGATGTCTGTGCTGTGAGGACCTTGGTCATGCTCAGAGCAGAAAGATAAGAAATAATAAACAACAGGAAAAACCTTGAGAACTGAACATCTGAAGACTCCATGTTGTTCTTGTGTCTGGCTTGGGGCTTTTCAGAGGGCAAAGGACTCTAAACCACCCAAATCTCGGGAAACTGGCCAAACACAAGAGTACAGTACAGTAAATCACAATTAGCATACACTCCAAACCATTGTTCCTCAGTCACTAGGTGATGCAGCCAGAAGGGGTCCACACTTAAGGAACATCTTTTCCTCTTGTTTGCACAGGGATTTGAAGACCAGATTACAGCTCTCCAGGCATAAGGAAGATTAGAACTCAGCCTCAGATTAAATTCTGGGGTAGAAAATCATCCAGAGCCACCAGCTGCAGGGACACCCTCATAGCTCTGCAGTCGTGCTTCAACCAAGAAAGTATTGCTGTGCTTGGCCTGTTGCCTTCTCTGCTGCTCACAACCATCCCCAGACCACATCTGGGCATGGGACACTGGGGACAGGATTCCATCAGGGACCACAGTGGTATCAGCCCAGCTGGCCACAGTAAGCCAGACCAGCAATAAGAATCTTCTGGATTTCAGAGTGTTTTAGCTGGGGGAAAAAGGTTGTGCTGAAAACTTGCTGGTGCTGCCCACCCACTTCACAGACCACATCTGCTTGTGCCAAAGCAACTGCAGCAACCCCACGAGGCAGTGCTGGGGCCCATCCACAAGTTTGGCCACACAATGTGAATGTAACCACATAGTTTTAGAAGGGCAGCCTAGGAAAAACACCCAGAAACACAAGAATCCAAGCAACCCTCTCAAGAGGTTCCCCATAGTAGATGAACCCCTCAAAAAAGGCCAAAGCCAACCCAACATTTAGCACAGGACAGCAATGCAGCAGCAGTCTTAACACCACCACATCCATCAACCATTGCACATCCATAGCTCAGGCTCAGCTCCCTCCCTTGCCAAAGCACACAGATCCCATCACTCCATCAGCACAGAGACTCTCCCAGCTCTTACATTCAACTTCTACAGCAGCCTCACTTCCACTTCTGATCACACCACTCTGCCAGTCTCTGCAGCTGAGACAAATCAAGGAGACCCCACTCCCAGGGCAGCAATTCCAGATAAGATGCAGCTCCACTCCCAACTTCAAGGCTGAGAGTCAAAGAACTAA
>VZUA01011347.1:33601-48351 GCA_013401035.1 Horornis vulcanius | reverse complement strand
CCCGCCGCCGCCTCCCCGGTCCATTGTTGGTGCCGCGGGAACCGCCGGCCATGGACGGGGCGGGCGTAGGGGGCCCCGCGGTGCGGGGGCCCCGTGGGCCCATGCGGGACGTGAGGCGAGCCCCGCTCACTCCTACAGGTGGGTGGCGGCCGCCCGCGCCCTGCAAAGAGCTGCCGCCCCCGCGCTCCCCGCACCGAGCCTGGGGTCGGGGGTGCCCGTCCCGGTGGGCGTCCCCCGCCCCGGGCAGCCCGGCACTGATTGCGGCGGGGCTCGGGAAGGGGGCGGGGCAGAGAGAAAAAGAAAAAGGGGGGAAAAAAAGAAAAAAGCAATAAGATAAATAAAATAACAGAAGAGATGCAAAGCGGGGAGCGCCCTTGGGCTCGCGCCGGCTTTGGGAAGGCGAAACAGAAAAAGGAGCGCGAAGGAGAGAGCAGGGAAAGGGGAAGATAAACACGGTACCTTAGTGCCGAGCTGAGCCCTGGAATAAAAAGGGTTTTACGAAAGTGGCGCGAAGACAATATCATGTGATCGGGCCAGGGCGGCTCCTCCCGCCCGGCCAGCTAAAAACGGGGAGAGGGATCGGGGGGAAGCGAGCACATCCGCTCCCCGCGCCATTAGCATAATTAATTGTGTCCTGCAGCTGCGGCCGCCGCTGCCCGGCCAATGGCAGCCGCCGCCCCCGGCCGCCCCTTCCTCCCGCGGGAGGATGGCGATGGAGGAGACCCCGGGCAGGGCCGGGACGGAGCGGGCCGGCCGCGGGGCTCGGCGGGCGTGGGGAGTGAGGGATCGAGAGTGAAGGATTTGGGGCGCGGAGGTTGCGCCCGTCCCTCGTGGAACACGAGCCATCGCAGCCGCCACGGCCACGCGTGGCCGCAGTCGCTCAGTGCCACCAGCGCAATGATGGGAGGAAACTTGGGCTGTTTTGGGGTGAAAGGCCCCGAAATGACGTGGCGGGTTCTGTCTTGGCCGAGCTGGACTCACACGGTGCTGCTGGCGGCTCTCGTCGTCCACCCGCCATGGGCTTCCAGCACCTGAGCACCCCAGAGGTGCATCCCGAGGGGTCCCGCTGCACCTGGAGCCCCCCGGGTGCACCCTGAGGGGTCTCCCCGCGCCCGGGCTGTGTTGGGGACCCCAGCGCGGGGTGTTTGTCCTGCCCTGGCGGGCGGCCCTCGCAGGAATGCTAAAAATGTGCTAATTGTGCCCAGCCAGCGGCCACGGTTCCTCAGGGATTAGAAGTAATCATCTTTTTTAAAAGAATAAATAACCTAAAATCGATTGATAACGAACAGTTTTGCCCCGTTTCCGCGGGTGGGTCTGCTCGGTTCGGCGATAAAGCCCCAAAAGTGCCTCATCTCACCCCGATCATCAGGATCTGAAGTCGGAACAAAATGTCCCCATGGAAACCGGGCAGTATCTATCGGGACTGCGTTCGCACACAAAGAGAAAAGGGGCTTTTGTGTCGTCCCCGCCCGTATTTATTACTGTTTAATTTCTTTATTAGAATTCCGCGGACCCGTTCTCGCAGGTTGGAGGGCGAGGTTGGCGAGGTGCTGCGCGTGTGAGGCCTCAGACAAAGCGGCCGAGCCCGGGCGCTGCCGGAGCAGGACAGGAGGACTCTGCTCAGGCAGACCCAGACACGGGCTCCTTCTGCATTTCTTCCAGAAACTGCAATTTGTTTCTTCAGCATCAGTGGAAATCCTCAGCCGGGTTGCTCTCTGCAAACTTTTGTCTGTGCCCGGGACTGATAGGGAATTTACTGGTTCGGAGCTGCAGGAAGATCACGTGTAATGGAGGACGCAGTCAAATTCGAAATTTAAATTTTCTCCGGATTAGGGAAAGTGCCTCTCTGAGGTCTCGACCCACAAATGCTAAAAGAGAGCAAAATGCTCAACACTGAAGTCAGCAATTTAGCATGGGTGTGTGAATTTGTTATCAACACCTCTGCAGAAACAGAATAGTGAATTGACACAGCGATGGAAAATGCAAAAGTGTCCCAGTAACTCATATGTGCACAACAAACAAACTTTGGCAAAACATTCCCAAAGAAAAGATATTTCATGTCTAACTCTGTAAAACAATTTTAAACTGGCAGCAAATAAACATGACACAATACTAGAAAACTTCCTTTGTTGTATAAAAAAAAAAAATTATGTGCTGTGCGTTGATTTTTAATTTTTTAATATAAATTTGTATCAGTAGTGTATTCAAATCTTATATATGAATTAAGTTACATGTAAGGGTAGGAGCTTTTACTCAATTCATGCTGCAGATTGATTATCTCTTTTTGACAGTTCAGAAATAAATTAGTCTTTCAACAAAGAGAGCCTGAAAATGGTGAAATAACTCTACATGAAGTGTTGCACAGATAAGATTAAATGGTATTTTTACATCCTCCGCTGACCTTTGACTTGTGTTTTTGTGTATCTTGGAAGGGAGTCCTGCGGTCTGCAAATACATTAGTTGCTAAAAAAAGTAATGGTCAAAGAAAAAAGTTCCAGAACTTTTCTTAATATTTTAAAGGGTATTGAGTAGGGAAAGCAGTTCTCTGCCATATCAGCTGGGCAGAGTTTTGACGGCCTTTTCATGCACACAGTGATTTATAGGTTGCAAGGTGGTGCTTGTAAAACATGTTACTATGGGAAGGTTTTGGAGGTCTGTTAGCAAAACTAAGCGAGGTGCAGCCCATTTACAGAGATGAGAGGAAAAAAAAAATTAAAACTTACTGAAAATCACTTTCAGAGTTTATTCTGAAATTCTATACCTCACCCTTACAACAAATATACTGAAATTTGGATTTTTTTTTTTTTTCCTGTGATGAAACCACATGCCTGCCTAGGTGCTGAGAAGATATTTCTGTCTCTTTCACTGCACTTTTCTTCTCAGTCCTGCAGATAATTCTGTTCTTTCTCTTCTTGGTTACTGATTCATTCATACTCTTAACAACTATGATCTAGGCTTACCTTGAACTGTCTACTCTCTGTTCCCTATCAAAATCAGAATTATTGTCTGACCTTTTTCATACTGGAGAAGGCACAGTGAATTGTGCTGCACTATCCAAATGCATAAAAGAAATCAGAAACAGCTAAGAGGGATGAATCTTTGTGAAAGAATAAATTTCTTTTTAAAACAAACTATCCAAAGATCAGTTCCTGTATGGAAACATTTATGTCAGATTAATAAATTCTAACTTATTTCTCAAAACTTTGGGTATAGTTGAAAGCCAAAGATCTTCTATACTTGCAGAACACCAGCATGAAATCAATGTCTGAACCCCTATTTTATAGCCTGGTCTGGAGTCTTTCAGACACCATACTTTATACTTTTGGAAGAAAATGTTGGGAGAGATCAGGTCATCTTAAAAAGAAAGAAAAAACCCAAAGGAATATTTAAGAGAAGATACTTTATTCATTAGCTATTCATTCTCCTGATAAAAGGGAGGCTGCAAACACTTTCTGTGGATTCTCACACAGTCACAACTCTGGTAGATCTTTGCAGCAGTGGAGTTCCATAAAGATCTGTCTTCATTTGTCTTTTGTACACTTTAGGGTTTTTGTGTAACTGTGGATTACCTGTCATGTGCTGCTGAACTGTCTTTATTTTAAATCATTCAGCTGAAAAAGATGTAGAATGAAAATTTTCCTCTTGTGAGGACAGAATAAGATACTTTTAGATTTTCTGCAATGTTAATTTAATGAAATTTAATGAAAAATTTAATTCAGTATTGGTTTTCTGAGTTGTTTCTATGTGCTTTCACTTGTCATGAAAAATGACTGATAATAGAGGTTTTATTAAAAAAAGATTTCACACTTTTGTCATTGTATTTAGTAGGACATTTGAAACTGGCATTCACCTTTTAATTTCTATTTGTTTCATTTGTAAAACTATTTAATATGGGAAAATGGGATACTATTTAATATGGGAAAATAAGCTATGTTACCTTGCATTTTAGCTAAGTGAAATATGTTTATAAAAACACCAAGCCCTCTCCTAAATAAGACCAATCTATGTACAAAATAAGAAACAAGGGTACAGTAATGTCATAGACTTCATGTCTAATTTAATTTTTTTTTTTACTGTATTGATTGCTGTAATGAATAATGTAACATTTGCTGTATTTCTTACATGCTGTAAAGGACTCCTGCATACTTATGTCTCAAACTTGTCCTTTTAAGAGCTCTTTGACAATTTATTATAAACATGTTTGTTATAACAAAATTTAAATGTATAGAATGAACTCTGCCTCATTTATCTTCACAGTTTGGTAGCTAAGTATATCAAAGTCTGCATTTAGCTTTCTAATCCTGTTCATTTATTATGTATCTGTATTACTTTGTAGCAGGCTGAAATTACATTTCTGTAAAGCTCTTTTATGCAATTTCTGTAGGGTTTGATTCTTTTGAGTTGCCTCCACCTTCATAATATCATGGGAAGTTAAATGAACTCATCCTTTTGCAGCACTCAGTTCTTCATCTATTTCTTTCCCATTTCATGTGTGTTAAATCCTGAAAACTGGTTATAAGTTGTCAAACTGAAAGGCAGCTACTTGCATGACTAAATGAGCTTTTTTGTGGTACACAATAGGGCCACGTGTAATGCTGAAATTAGAAGTGTTTCCCACATGAACTTGCTGAGGAACAGGGTTTATATTTTTTTTTCATGTCAAAATCAATTCTTGGAAGGCAGGGGCTTAAATTCTGGCTATCTATTTTCTGTTTCAGATTCTCTGTACAGTCTGTCTTGTTAAACACCTTTTCAGACACCCCACACATCCTGCTGCCATTCTGATAGATCATGGATTATACCTGTCCACACCACTGCACTAAAGCCTCTGTGGTTTGAGATTTGCCTTTCTCATTAGAAGGTTTTTGTTGTGTAACAAGTTCTCTGCTTCATTTCACTCCAGATGGGTGAATTCCTCTCACGCACAGGTTTCCATTTTAGCCAAATATTACTGGTATTTTGATGAGTTTTCTTACTCGTGTATATAACACAGCATTTTAATTCATGCTTATGTTCCCATATATTAATTTTGAAGTATAGTTTCTATTTTGTAACAATGGACAAACAGTTCCCCTTTTCTAAAATTGATTTTATTTTTCCACAGCTGGCAATCAGAATATATTGTGAACTCTCTAGATTTACTGTAAATATTAATATTTGGAGGAGCCACATTATCCAAACATGTGCCTAAGCCCTTAAAACTGTGTAAATAGCTTAAATGAGGATCATGTAAGTTTGCAAACCATGAAAGCTGTGCCTGGAGGAGTGGTGTTATTTCCATCAAAACAAGCTACAAAGGCAGGCTGCACCATGAGCCTGATCCTACACATTTTATACACATGGTGGGTAATTTGAACTTGAGTGCTCCTGTTGATGCTTCAGTCCATCCATAGTTTCAGCTCAGGAAGAATTGGCCCCAGCCCCAAACACACCTCTGTGCACTCTCTGAACTCCTCCCTCAGGGCAGGAGAACTAAACAGGACTAATTTAACCCTTTTTTCTATGCCTAAACTTAGAAATATGCTCAAGTCATTTCTAGATGAGACATGTCTTTCCAAAATATACTTCCCTTACACCATGTGGCATTTTAGAAATGAGTCAATAAATTACTGTTTGACTCCAGGTTACACCTAAAATTGTTATTTTTTTGGGGCTCATTAACTGTTACTGCAGGATGTTGTACAGCATTTCCTGCATTTTTCTCTGAAATCCAAATATATTACCAAAATTTGATGTAAGGACATGATGAGAAGACCGAGGGACCAGACCTTGTCCTCATGTTTCCATTGCGTCCTGTATGCCAACCCAGGGAAGACATGTACCTCTCCTCTGTTGATCAGATTGTGTGCACGCAGGGGAGCCAAGCAGGTATTAGATTTTGAGAGGTCTTTCTGTCAGGAAGTCTCTAAGAAGAGGCAGAGGTTTGGGTATTGTACATGTAAGAAATCTGGGAGTTTACACACACACGTCATCTTCAAGCACAGCAAAAAAACAGCTGGTACTTTTTTCCACTCTTGAATTCCAACACTTGCATACAATAGGAAGTGCAAGGATTCCTCTCTTTTTTTTTTCAGCAGAAATATGAGCAAGTTACAGACAGAAATTCTCGGGTTGCCTGTTAAACATACAAAACTTAAGCAGGTGCAGGGCAGGCTCTGTAAACCACCTGCAAGTGGCAGGATGCTTGTCCTTCACCCAGCGCCCAGAGCATCCTTCAGGCCCTTCTCTCTGTGCAACTTCAGATTATGCTTTAAGAGACTGATCGAAGCAGATGTCCTAGACAGAAATCTCTGTATGTGTTCATTAAATTCAAATTTCATCAAAATCATCAAAACTGCCATTTAGGAAGAGCTCCTTGAAGCAGGACAGTGTAAAATAGTTTTTACATCCATTTGGGGGAGGTATTTCATTATGCAGGTTGTCAAAGTTCCCCTTCAGTGATTTCCCTTCCCAACCCTTGTGCAGAAGCCAGGCACTTGGAGGTGCATTTCAGAGGCTGTTGCTTCTCACAGGAGCATTTTGTAAATTCAGGGAACAGCTGAGTTCACAGGTTAGTTATAACACATTGAGATTGAGGCTGACTAAGCACTAGGATATCTACCCCAGCCTGCAGAGCAGCTCAGGATTAGAAGGGCATAAAACCATCTTAAACCTGCCATATATTCCCAGTTCTATGGCTACAGGCATAACACAGGATCTCACCTCTCACCCCAAGGCAACTCTTTCTTCCACTGCATGTGTCGTGAGTGCTCCATATCCCTGCTAAGAAGACAAAATATATTAACAGTAGTTTAACACATTTTGGGATGTGCATACTAAAAGGATGATCCTGTTATCCCGAGATCAAAATGTTCTGTTGGAAAAGAACAGCATGACAGGAGGTAAACAAACCTTACCACGAGGAGCATGTGTAATTGACCTCAGCATAGTGGGAAAATGTGCTTGCTTGGAGTTATAAAGTCCACAGATCCAGCCCAGATGGGAAATAAGGCTGAGGATGGATACAGGCAGGAGTTCACATAAAAAACGTGCAAATGTAGGGTTAAAAAAAATCCTTTTAGGAGGAAAGTTCCTTTCTGCCTCAGAATGAGATAACTAAATGTCTAACAGAGGGAAGGGGCTGTTATTCCCCATCCAGAACCTGTCCCGGCTGCAAAACCCTCCTGGAAGTGGCTTTTCCTGGCTGCCGGTACCAGCCGGTGTGGCTCTGCCCCCAGGCTGCAAACAGGCTGAAGTACAGCGCTAGGAAAGAAAAGTATTCCAAAGACAAAATAATATCCACTCGCTTTAATAACAGGGAGGGACAAGGACATCTTGGGTGAAGCCAGAGACGCCGGGGAAGCGTAAGCTGGAGGTGGGCACCGCTGGCAGCCGGGATGCGCAGCAGCATCGCTGCAGCTGCATCCCGGGATGCGATGGCAGTCCAGGATGTGATGGAGTCCAGGATCCGATGGGAGTCCAGGATCTGATGGGAGTCCAGGATCCGGCGCGGCAGGAAAAGCTGCTCTGCACAGCTAATGAGATTGGCTCGCAGCCCCGGCGATCCGCGGGCAGACACAGAGCCTTCCGTGCGTCCTACCACTGCCGCCTCCTGCCGCCTTCCAGACAGGAGGCAACTCCTGCCTCCTCTGATGTGCAAAAAATCATCCGTCCTGGTACAGTCGTTTCCTAGAAATTAGGGTTGTGAGTTCGGGAAAGACATCCCTCTCCCTGTCTGCATAAATTTACTCCTGCTCTGTAGCCTATTACAAAGCAACAGTTTTGTGCTGTAATTTCATTAACCCGCAAAGAACACAAAACTGGTGTGGAACAAAAGGTATTTTTCCCTGTGAATCACACATCCCAAGACACCAGGTCCTGTCAGTGTTTAAGAACTGTTTACTGTGCAGCTCCTTACATGAAACTATTTTCTGGTTAAACATGAGCCATATGCAACCAGCTATGGCAGATTTGCAGTTTACATCACAGAGTTGTCAGCTTTACAAAAATTGGTGAAAACACAGATTATTGTGATTCAGCCTTTGAAACTCATTATATTCTACCTTTAGTAATGCTCCCCATAAGTTTTTTGCAGGAACAAAAAGTTAAAATTAAAGCCAAAGTGTAGAAATTCTTGGAGGCAGAAATTCTACAAGGATTTGTATTAAACTGAGTTAATAAATAAATTATCTAGTTCTCAAGTCCTCCCATTACATATGCCCTTTTATTAACTCTTAGAGAAAAATCAGACATAGTTTTCTTTAGATTTTTATGGAAATTATAGATCAATCTGCAAGCACCTAAACATCCAAGTAATTTTTTTATGTGAGCAGATTCACTCGTGTCTAAATATTTGCAGAATGAGCCTTTCAAAAGTATAAATCAACTAAAAATATTGATATATATAACATCCCTTGTTCAATTAATTCTTGCTAGTGCTGACTAGCAAAACTTTGGCATTTGATAGCAAAAATGCCTTTGAACAGCAAAAAATGATGAAGAATTTGTTGGCTTCTGCCTCCTTCAGGATTAGGGTAGAATAAGGTGAGTTTAGTGCTATAGGCAGGACTCAACCTAAACCCAGATGTTCTGCAAATGACTTTGTCACCATAGCCACACTCATTTGTCACAAAATAATACATTCTGAGATTTGACTCTATCACAAATATTTTATTCTCCCATGGAATCATTAAAAGAAACTGAAAATAATCAAGTCCAAAAAACATAATTGAAAGGTTAAGAGTCTTAATACCAAATTATAAAGCGAAATTCAAAATGTATAGCAAAATTCATTTACTATTGATTTTTTGAAGTCTCCAAGTGGATTTGTTGAAAAACTCAAAAATGCACAAAATTTAAGGACAGAAAACAAGAAAGCAACTAACATGCTGGGCTTCCTTTCAGATCAGTGTGTGTTTACATGGAAACTGAAATCCTTAAAAGATAACAGCAGCAATCCTTTTTAACCCTGAAATCACATCTATGAGCAAGGAGACAGTTGTAGGAGTTTTATGAGCTCTGAAAGGAGTGAAACTCTAACTGAAATATATGTTACAGAAAACAAATTCCACGCAATTTCAGCTCAGAAATGCTTTTGAGGTACCTTGTGACAAGGCACTGGGTCATGACCCAGGTCTTGAGAAGCCTGAGTTAGGAGGTGTTAGTTTTCCTTGGGGCTTTGTTTACCATGGACTTAGACATTTTGTATTATTAAGAATCTGTGGCTTATGAGGACATTCTATTTATCTTACCAGTCTTTTTTGATGGAAATGCCTGAATTTTCTTGGAAACAGGGATTTTATTGTGGATTCCTGGTGCCCCTTGGAGAGGCTTATTTTTCTGGACAATAGTTTTCCTTAGTGTCACTACCCTTTTGATTTCCCAATGGTCACAGGCTCTCAAGGTCGTGCAAAGTGCATCCTTTTGTTATAATGGACCCAGAATTTTGTATTAAAAGGCAGAAAAATATATATCTGTTTAGTGATTTAAAGTATATTTTCTGCCATATCCCTCTGTGTTAGATTTTGGCTGTTCTGCTTAAAAAACCTCTGTGCAATTTGTCAAGAACATAAAAGATTTGAAGGCAAAATACAAGAGTACACACAGTATATATATATATATTTAATTTACATCTAAAACTAAAATGCAGATTCTGCAGCAGGATTTACCACATGAACCTCTGTATAATTTAAGCATTCAGTGAATCAGAGATTTTGTACCTTACACAGAGAGTAATGTAAAGTATTAAGAAAATATACCTTTCTGTTTTGTTTATTTTGATTTAGCTTGACTTTTCCTTTCTACATTACTCATTTAGACAGATCCTCTTCTCATAAATTCCTCCTGATGAGTGCTGCATTAAAGAATGCTGATGACTGCCATGGCTTGTGGCATCAGTGTAGTGTGTGACAGTGCTTTGCCTTGCCCAGAAGGGAAATAGTTCCTCTTTTCGCTAGCCAGAAAGCACAAAACTTTATAAAGACTGAAGATTCAGTGAGAATAATATGAATTCTAACATGATTCCTCCCCCTTTTTGAAAATCGAATTTCCCTGTTTGCAATCTCCTTTCAACTTCTCTAACAGCAAGTTTTGATTAAATGTGAAGAAACCGCATCAGCATTTAAAAGCGTTTCAATTCTTTGCTTTCTGTTGCAAGCTTACACAGGATTCCAGGTAAACGGGTTCTTTGTTGTGTAGGAAATCTGGTAACTCACTTCACAAAGTGCTTGCAGCCCCGGCTGGGAGGGAGAGCAGTTTGTGTGCAGGGTGTGCAGGCGGCGGGAGGTGCCCCCGGGCTCCAGAGGTCACTGCTGGCTTTGGGCTCCCGGCGAGGGCTCCTCGGGGCTTTGTCCTGCGGCTTCTCCCGGCTTGTGCACAACCAGTTCCAGCAGGATCGCATCCCCCGCCCTCCCCGTAAAACCCACAACCAAAAATGATTGTTAAAGAAAGATCACGTGCATCAGCAAATTAAAAGTTACTGCCTTCAGGACAGTTTGTCTTTTCCAAAAGTGATTATTTTACGTATTTCTTTGCAGACGGTCAGCAGCTGCAACATAAAATGTGTCTGCTTTTAGCATCATTCCCTATTAATAAATTCTCACAATCGGTTTAATTGTAAAAATATACAATTTTAAAACAATTTTTTTTTTAAAGAGTTCCTCGCTTTCCTGATATAAAAGCAAGCTGTTAAAGCTACAGCTTTTTGAACTGTGGTTTTGTTTGTTTGGGGTTTTTCTCCAAATCTGCTGTTGCTTACTTTTTTGGAAAGTCTCTAAGGAATAATGAGAAAAATCTGTTGATTTCATTTTTGCTTACAAGTAGTATCTGACGGTTTTCATTACCTAAACTTGCTCCACTCACACATCTCACTTTGCTCTGCAGATACCTGAGTAACATTTAAACACAAACAAAAGTGTGGTAACTGCAAATTGTGCACATTTTTATTGGACAATTTTATGATAAGAAAATTTAATTATAATGTTCTGCATAAATTACCGGGCAGTTCCCTGACAAAGGTTACTAAAGTCAATGGAATTTTTTCTCTTCACTGATTTCAAGTTGAATTAGAAAAACACTTTGAATAAGACTTAAACAACAATAACTTTTTAAATTTTTTTCTAGAAAAATATGACACAATAAATTATTTTCAGAGAGTGTAACATGAGGCTCACACATAATTTTATTTATCTATATTTTTTCTTTGCTAGTTTTCTATATTTTTTAGTCTTCTGAGGGGAAAAATGCTACTAGGTTAAATTGCAGTTTTGCTTAATTAAGAATTTAAGACCAGTCCTTTTTTTTTTTTTTCCTTGAGATGTTTTCAGGTCAAAGAAGAGCTCATTCTTTAATTAAGCCCTTACATGCTGCTACATTCTAGTAATTAAAGAAGGCAACAAATTCACTAAATTCTCCAGTTCTGACAAATCAGGTTATTTTCCCATCTGCTCCTCCTTGCTGGGATCACTTTTTAAATCTACCTCCCCAATTCCCACAGAGAGGACAGAGGATTTCCATTACCTCAGACTTACACGTATTATTTGTAAAGAAATGATGAATTATTAAAAGATTTTTTTCACATAGTTTTTGATTTTTTCTTTTTAAGAATATAGATTTTTCTTAGAAACCTGAATTCCTTTTTAGTTTAGATCTGTTCTTGAGATCTGGATGATGCAAGCCATAGGCATAAACAGCTACACAAAGGAAACTGGGATTTTATTGTGCATTCCTGGTGCCCCTTGAAGAGCTTATTTTTGTGGACAATAGTTTTCCTTCGTGTCACCACCCTTTTGATTTCCCAGTGGTCACAGGGTTCCAGGGTCGTGAAAAGTGCATCCTTTTGTTCCTCCTAGCCTAAAATTCTGTATAAAAAGGCAGTTTAAAGACCTTAAATTTGGTCAAGATATAGAGGTTATTTCATGTAGTAGAACTCAAATTGTGGGATTTGTTAAATTACAGTAAAGATGGCAGTTCAAGAGAAAAGGTTTAATTAAACACACAGTTCAATATCCAAATTTTAATAAATATCTATTCATAAAGTCACATAATTAATCCTGGAGTATTTCTTAGCAGTCAAATACTGATTGCCAAGCAGCAAGAGTTCAATATTATTTTAATATCTAACTGTAATTGGTTAACTAATTTTATACTGTCTTTTTAAAAGGACTTCACTATGTTTTTGCAACTTTATTGTGAAACACTAACAAATGATTTTGTCTATTATCTAAATATTATCTTATTATCTCTTCCTGTTAAATAATGGTTCTCAAGGACCCCGTACACTTTGAAAAAGACTAATGAAAACTAAATTTCAGACAGGAAATTTGCAGCCCACCTTTGAAATTTGTCAAGAAAGAAATAAGCACATTTCCTAAATATGTGTATTTCATCCTTAAAATAAGATTGATGATAGTAAATAAATGTTGTCATTTGCAATAGTCCATCTCTTTAACTTCCTTACAGCACACCCTCACCCCTGTTTCAGCTTCTATGTTTCTGAAACAAGGTGGCTCTTTAAGGAGAGGTGCAGTCCAGCATTTAATTGTTGGAATTTGGGTCTCAAAGTGCCATGCCCTGGGTAAAGTCAGCTCTGAAGGAGAAGGACTCTGGTGGTCACTCCCCCTCCTTGATGCACATCCACATCCCCTGAAGCAGTTCCCAAGGTCCCAGCAAGAGCAATAGAAGAAGGGTAGAGAAAAGGCAGAAGCTGTGTAAGAGCTGGAGCAGGGCTGCAATGGATGAGGAATGATCAAACACAAGGTTGCATCCTGGAGGGAGATGGGCTGGGAGAGAGGAGAGTCATTCCCTGACACTGTGGGCTGAGATAAGACTCCTGATTTATTTATTGACTCCAACTGTTGGAGCCTGCAGTGCCATGTCAGGCTCCTCTGTGCTTCAGGAGTTGGGCTGATCCCATCCTTTAAAGATGGAAATTTAATTATTTCCCAAGGTAAAGTGTTCCATGGAAAGTGTGTTACCTCTAACCAAGTGTTGCTCTGTTTAGTTTCCTAATAAATACAACAAAAAGATGTGTGCAAAACCTGAAACAGTTAATTCCAAAAAGCTTCATGGCACTTGTCAGTGGATTGCCACATGTTCTCATCTTCCCTTTTCCGTGAAATTCCCACGAGGCAGGCAGAAGCTTCTGTGATCCATTCACTTTTTTTCTTTTTTTTTGGAAAAGAATCCACCAAGATAAGGACATTTTGTTTTGCTTACAGAAGAGCAGGATGCATTTCCCAACATAAACACTGCAGTTTGTTAATTAATGGGTTTTGTACTGAAATGTACACCAAAGCCTCCCAAATCTTCCCTGAAAAACAAAAGAAGATAATCTATTTAAAGCTGTTTTCTGGATCCCCTGTAGCCCTCCCCACCCTTTCCAAGAATTCAACCCTCTAGTCTCAAGGTAAAATGCTGATTTTCCTAAGAGCAGATGGAGTGCACCTGGAAATTGGAAGAAAAGACCAAGTATCCACATCCAGAAGACGTTTTTGTTTGTGTTGTTCAGATATCTTGTTTTTTTGGAAATGGAAGGTATTTCTAATTTATCAGAACTACATGAAACCAATTTATCTGTCAGCCACTGGAATGCTCAGATATTGGCCATGACTCAGCCAGACTGAAGAGTCACTTCCAGATTAACAGCCTTGAATCACTGATATTTTATACTGTATGTATTTTGTCTGGTAGAATGTATGGATCACACTCATTTATGCCATAAGAAGAGGATTTCCTTTGCAGCTGGTGCCTCTGACATTTAGTGAGTGAAGGTTTAACTTCTAATGAAGCAGCAGTTCCTGGCTGCTCCAAACTGTCCTGTCTTGTTTGATGACCCAGTTTTCCTAAACTCAGCTTGCCACTTCCATGTGCTCATCTCAGCCAGGTACCTCCAGTAGGCTGAAGGGTAATCTAAAATAGGATTTCCTAAAACAAAAAGAAACTAATATCAGACAAAAATATAGATTTTGGGCTAAGAATGGTTGTTTCTGTTTTGTTCAGTGCTTCCATTTAAGACAAGGACAGAAGCTAAAAGAACTGAGAGGAAGGCTTATTCCAATAAATGTTCATGCATTGAGCTCTTGCTCAATATAGACTAAACACTCACTACTTATACAAATTGGATGTACCTCACTCTATCAAGGTGTTAATTACATCTTTGGCTAAATAAATTTTGAGGCTGGAGCACATAATAGTATATGTCACACATTTCCATGACGTATTATGTAGATAAACCTGCACCGTGTACAAGAAAGTCACATATAAAATACACTTCAAACCAGATAATTACATTTTAAATATTATTTTTGTAATTTCGTATTTAAAGTTACATACTACAAAAATTATCATCCTTTATTCCAAGCCTCAGGAAGGTATTTTATGTTTGTTGTTTTGATGAAAAGCAAAATACCTTTAAGGGAGTATGAAGAGCTGTAATTGCTCTCCTGTGCCCTTTCAGCTGTGTAAGGGCAACAGTAGGCTACCCCACCTCCATTAACCTTGTCAGAGGTTCACACAGGGCTGTTCTGCAGGAGGATGAAGTGCAGGATGGAAAACAGTTTTTTCCAACCTTCCCTTGGACTTCTGTGTTCCACAACCAGTACAACCCANATATATATATATAAAGAAAAAAGAGAGAGCGTGCAGTGCCAGTTACTCTGTCCTTAGATCTACGGGCTCAGCAATCTTTGGCAGAGGACTGAGGTAACAAGCTGGAGGCAGCATTATCTCTCCATTCCCTTCTAAAATGTCCTTGTCACTCCAGAAATACAGGG
>VZUA01011347.1:20409-31458 GCA_013401035.1 Horornis vulcanius | reverse complement strand
TCCCTCCCTCCCTCCCTCCCTCCCCTCTGTCTTTTCTCTCCCTTTCATCCTGTCTTGCTTCTTTTCTTGCTTTTCCCTTTGTTCTTTATCTAGCTGTGGGTTTGTTCCTAACCTGTTCCATAACAGCCCCACTCTGGCAAAGTGCCCTACAGAAGCCCTGAAAGGCTGCTCACTGCAGAACAGGCTGCAGATTTCTGTCATCTGCACTCTTAGTGCACATCACTCATGTTGTAGGATGACTTCAGGGGAAGTTTCCATTCTCATATGATCAATAAGATACTTCCTGTGTGATTTCAGACTCCTTTCCAGATTAATTTAGTCTCTGAGCCCAGCATGGTGCTGACCTCTGAGACAGAGGTACCTGCTTGTTTGAATCTGGGCTGAAACAACTGTGCTACTGTCTGATCACTGCTGGATCAGGAGGATCAAAATCCCACAGAGAAGGAAGGTTCTATGATTATTAATCCTCAGTCAACTGAAACAGAAATTCAGGACTTCAGACTTCCTCCACTTACACTGAACCTCCTCTAATGTCAGTGAGAAGTTTAAATGGAAACTGAAGTGGAAGACATCCTTTCTGCAGCATTTGTATTTCAATATACTCATACCACATAGGGGTACCTCAAAACCTAATAAAGCATCTGTGAACTCACTACTGCCCAATTATTTAATTTTGGTTAAGTGAAATATTACTGCTGTTATTTAGTCAATACTTTCCTCATCCACAAATACAAAGTCTGTGTTAAAAATCTTGTTTGTGTCTCATTTATAGTCCTTATAATTCTTATAATTTTTCTTAATTTTAGATGATCCAGTTCTGAGAACAAACAAATATTTACCATAATCCTGCTGCAATGTATTTCACTTATTATACCTTTTCGTATGGGATTTTTATGTGAATTAAATTTTGTTACTTTTCTGTTTTTAGAAAAACTTTTTTTCATTCCCTCAGTTCAGCAACAATGGTGCAATAAAACATACCTGAACAGATAACTCTGATTAAACATAATAATGTATTCCTATTTTTTGTGTCCTGGAAGTTTTTATTCATATCCTAATTTAGTTTCAATTGACAGGCATTTGGAGACATCCTTGAGGTTCCTCCAGAAATGTGTTTCTGTATAAATGTGTCTCTGCTCAGTTTGTACACAAAGAATGGGCTGTGGCTGGAATATCAGGAATCCTGTAGGTCAGGATTAAAGGGCAATTGTCAGGGTTACCAGAGGCAGCCTATATTGCCTGTCTATACTCTGCAGAGCTTTCTAGTAATTTGCTGTAATGAGGTCTGACACCTCCACAGTTCTCAAATAACACTTAGCGCCTAAACCACAGCCATGTTTCATATATTCAGATCCCAATGCAAACGTTAAAACAAAGTAAGAACCTCTGAGGAGTTTGAGTGGTCATGCAAATAAATTCAGTGAGTTTACAAGAAATGTAGTTTGTAATCCGTAAATGTAAGCATTTCAAACCTAGGTCATATAAAATTGACTGAATTTTAAAAATAAGTTTTGCTTAACGCATGAACTATAACATTTAGTTTAACATTTAGTATAACATTTTGGTTTTTAAAAGTGTGTATTTCCTCCAACAAACTAATATCATACCAACAGCTTTAATATCACAGCAACAGCTATAACACAGCTGAGCTCCTGTGTGTTTAGTTGGTATTTTGTCAGACCCCTTCTCACACTAATTGAATCCACCTTGGTGTGTGAGGTTCCTTATGTCAGGACTGCTAAGGATAGGTATTAAAAGTTTTAAGCCTTTCTAGAATAAAACTGGTCAGCATTTGTTCAAACATTATATTGTTCAAACATTTTTTTCTGCCCTATGATAGCAAAAAACTTTTAGGAATGGAGAGAAAACACTGGGAGGAGATATCGTCTCCCAATTTCAGTGCTCAGAACATTTTTAGTCAAGCTAGTCAAACAATTACTGATATTTTAAAAAGTTGGATTGAGAGGGAGAAAAAAGAGTGAAAACAATCAAACAAACAAAAAATCCTCTGCAACGCAGCAATTATAAAAATTCCAGAGGAAAAGAAGAGTTCAAAAGGAAAAGAAGGGGTTCCCAAATTCCTTGTTAAAGTATATGAACCTGAGTTAGGAGGTGCAAAGATAAATATTTCAAAGGAGGGAAAAAGCAAGGGATTCTGCCTGCTGTGGGGCTGGTGATTTAGATGTTGGAGCTGAAGATTCCAGGGAACAGAGGGTCATTGTGCCTGGAATGCAAAGACATCCGCAGCTTTGCGGCGAGAAATGCCCGGGAGCCGCCGGACCTCGCTCAGAGCCGCGAGTGGAGCTCCGGGAGGTGGAGCAGGAATGGGAGGAGGAAAAATGGGGTTCACTGCGGACACCCCCTCCCCGCCCCCCGCTTGCAGAGCCAACGGGCAGGATTCAGGAAACATCTCGAAACTGAGGGTTTAAAACAAGGGAAAAATCAGCAAACTTCAGGGCATGAACTGAAGAGTTGCTTCCGGCAGGAAAAGCAGCGCTTGGCTGTAGACTGAAATTCGAATAGCCAACTGTGCATCCGAGCAAAGTTAAAAACAGCAGCCAGGACTCAGGAATAGGGTTTGCACAGAGGTGGGAAAGCAGCATCACTCGGGAAAATAAGGAGCGAGTTGGCAGCTCTCAAATGAAGTGAAGTGAATAAATATAGAAAAATCTTGCCTGGCTGGTGTATTAAAGTTTTATAAATAGATAACCCGTGTTTTGTCCCAATCATTAAGTGAAGCGGTGATATCGGGGTGAGCGTTTCCTAAACCACACCAGTGGAAGGAAGTCCAAGGGTTGCAGGGGGCGGAAAGAGGCGGGGAAGAGGTGCGGGATCCACACCCGCGCCGGCGGCTCGGCTTCGTGCTCTGTCCAGAAACCCCTGGGGCCCGAGGGGGTCGGGCGGGGCCGGGGCTCCGCACCGCACACGGCCGGGGATGGGGATGATTCCCGCTGCGAAGGGAACAGGGAAGCGCTCGCACAGGACCGGGACCGTGCTGCCGGCAGCACTCGGGTGGCACAAGGAGCTCCCGGCGACAGCGGCGGCTTCTCCCGTGTTTACACTCGGGAACGGACGCGCACCTGGCCGGGCTGGCCGCGCCTGCGGCGAGAGTTTGGTTCATAAGCGCGGACACCCGGCAATGAAATAGCGCAGTCAGGCGGGCGGCGCATTCCGGGCGCCGTCACACGGGGCCAGAGAAGCGGGGCCGCCGGGACCGGCTCTGCCCGAGGCCGTGGGGTGCCCGCAGGTTTCGGAGAACCGGCAGGCGCGGGGGGAGCCGGCGGCTCCGCTGCCCCTGCGGGAACAGCTCTGGGTTCAGCCGCAGCGGGACAGGGCCGGCAGCAGAGCGATTTGGGGCTCATGCATCGAACCGCCCTAAGTTTAGTCATCACGGAGTCATGTGCTTGCCTTTGCTTCCCCTCCTGCCCGCGCTCTGTGAGTGGTTTAAAGGCTACCAGGGCGCTCTGAACCTCAGCAGTGCATATTTACATGGAGGGCAAAGAGGGGTGGGATGCATTTAAAAAATTACTCAGTTCAAAGGTAGTGGCTGGTCTTTGCCTGTCTGTCAGATCTAAGAGGAGTGAGTGGATTTTCATGGAGGAATTTCATGGAAATTAAATCTCTACTGGAGTGATCCATTCAACTCCTAAAGCTTCAGCCTAGTTTTGTATCCTGGATGAATGCCCTGCTGAATAGCTTGGTGGGGATGCAAAAAGCCACCTTAAACTAGGGATTTTTCTTCTGCTACGTTGACTTCAAAGTAGTAATTAAACAATAGCTAGCTTTTAAAAAAATCAAGTTATAAGAAGCTATAGGATGAAATTACCCTGTAACTATAGGCTGCATTTCATGGGAGGGGGGCAAGGGATGGGGTGTTCAAAATGGAAAAGTAACTGCCTAGAAGCAATTTGAGAGAAACAAAAATGGATTCAAGAAAGTAAAATGAATTCCAGTGATTCAAACTTGTTGTTAGTTTGTTAATTTCTTTTTATTACAGTTGTACTATAGTCAAGTCTGGAGCTCGGTAAGGGGAGGAAGGGGGAAGACTGCAGAATTGTTTGTGATATTTTAAGCAGAAGCATCCAGTTGAGGGGTGACAGGCTGAAGCAGCTTTCTGTGGCCTTTGTCCTGTCCTGTGTTAGAGGCTTGTCTTCTCCAGGCTGCTCTGCATAGGGCTGAGCTTGCACAGCTCAGTATTCATCTCTGCTTTTGTAAAGCAAAAACGGCGTTTGTGGCCAAGGGCAATCTTGCTGCCAATCTTCTCCCTCTTCCTCTGTCTCCCAAACCCACAATCACAACTGCATTCATCTCTCTCTGTTATGGTTTAGAAGCACATTTGACTTGAAGCTAAACAAAATGAAAACTAATCTGTCTGACTCCCGTGGTGAACTCTCCCTAATTCTCTCCTCTCCTGCAGTAAAACTCCCTCAACTTGTCATTTGCTGATTTTAGTCCTTGCACTCACATGCAGCATGTTGCCCAGCATTGCACCCTCTTACCTGTTCTGAAAGGAAGAATCTGAAAGTTTATTACGTAATTTAATTTAAAATCGCTTTGGAGTGATTTGCTTGGTGCCTTTCCTGGGTTCAAGTGCTTTTGGGGCTTTAGTCCCACAATTTTGTTGTATAGATTATGTCACCAAATTGCTACAGAAAGAAGAGGGGATAAACACAAATTCAGCACTACAGCAGTTGCTAGATTTTCTGTGTGTTTAAGGTAAGGCTTACTATTTTAAAGTGAAAAGTCCAACACTGCACTTAATCTGATTAGCACATTTTTTTCATACTCCCAGGATATTTCTGCGAATTAATGCTCAGGTTCAGAGTATGGAAGCATGGCAGTGTACAATGGCAGAATCTGAGCCATGGGTCTTTAAAATACTCTCCATCTCTTGACGTCTGACAAGTGAAACCATGGTAAATGGTACTCCAGGTAATGACTTTATGGTCTTACTAAAGCTTACTGCAGTCCTTGGGCTAGACTATCAAGTTTAAGTATTCCCAGTGTCCCAATGTTGTACTGTGTGACAGTTACTGTTAGAAGAAAGCTCTTAAAATTTAATTTCACAATCTATTTGCACTGAGATTTGCTTTTCCTTTTTAATCTTAAATGTAATAGGTTGCTGATAACTGCAGTGCATTTCCATGAAGTGATGAGCTGAAAACTGGCAAGAACTGTTTGGTGGGATATGTAAAATCCTGGAGAGTTTTAGCCCACACACAGATACTTTTATTGTTGCAAGCCTTTGCTATACCTGTCAGAAGGCTGGTTTCCTGCCAGGCAGTAGTTCTTGTGATAACTAAATTTTATCCTTTCTGAGATGCTAGAAGAATATGAAGACAAACACACATTGCCAAAAGTACTGGAAATGGGAAAGCACTTTGGACATCACTGAGATGCCTCTGTGCTGCTGGCCAGGTAACAAATAGCAATACAAAGACTTTGCAGCAGCACTAACGTAATTTATTGGAAAGTCCACAATTTCAGTTCAGAAAACCATGGAAGTTGCAATAAAACACAATGGCAGTGTGTGTGTTTTGTTTACAGCTTTTCCGCCTGACTGTTCCACACCATTCAAACAGACAATGTTGCTGGAGTGTAAAGCAGTGAGAGCTCTGCAGGGTGGTTTGTATCAGCTGAGCTCAAAGCCAGCAGCTCTGGGACAAGATGTGGCAACAAGTCAGTCGTGTGTGGGTGTTGTGTGAGAGGCAGTGACGTGCTGGTTGCTGATATTCAATGAATAATCAGTCATCTCTCCTTTCTCACAGGGAGAGCTTGGGGCTCTCAGAAAGTTACTTTGTGGGGCCAGGTGGATTTCTTGACAGACTGTCCTGGGCCATATACCAAAATTTTCCTATTGTGCTTTGAAAAACAGCCTGAAAAAAGTGCCTTCCCAAAGTTGTGTCAGTCCCAGCTGGGACTATGTTGACAGTGGAAGTGTGTTCCCTCTCCAGACACACATTGTCACTCCCAGGCTCAGGCAGAGCTGCTGGCCTAAAATCAATCAGAACAGGTTGCTGAGCTGGTTATAAAAATAAAGATACAGGTGGTCATTCGCATCTCCTCTGGGAGTCAGAAGGATCTGTATTCTTTGTGATAAAGAATATAAACACCTAGGCAAGAGTCAAGTCCCAAATCACATACACAGATTATCTGCCTCTTTTGAAGGAGCCTGACCAAAACTACGGACTGTTCTCTGAATGTCCTCACTCTGAATGTCATTCTAATGCCCATGTCTTACACACATTTTGCAGCTTTACTTGTCTCATGCAGGTATTTCCAGAGGACTTTCTGCAATGCCTCCACCAGTACTCATAAGCCAATGTTTTCAGATCCATCTGACAGTGATCCCTAACTCATAAAGAAGTTAATAGTATTTGTCTATCCAGAAAGTTTAGAAACTGCTGGTCTAAGATATCTTTATTGTGTGACTATGAAGGAGATATTCTGTATCAAAAAACACAAGGGTGTGTTAAATCCATAGCTGTGAAATCCTCTCCTAGATGGAAAACTAAGGTGTACAAGCTGAAATTGGTTTATTTTTAAGGAAGTGCTGATGGTTTTAAAAATACATTGAATTCAAATGAGAAGATGTTTGCCGTAAGCCACAGATGGCTTGAAACAATAGCTCTGACAATGGCTCTGACTATCCAATGCTCCTGATTTGTTTAATTCAGAAACTGAAGGATGGTTATTTAAATGAGAGTAGCATTAGCTATTTATATTTTAGCAGGAAAAAAAATCTTTTAAATACTAAAACCCAAATAGTTCTAATGCTCTTCACCGATCTTTAAATTTATCTTCTTTATACTTCTAGCCTCAATGGTTTGCATGTTCCAATTACTGACTATAACCACAAACATCTGTTGTCTATTTAAAACAAGGGCAGAATTCGCATTAATTACATCTTAAATCAAACCAAGTACAACTTGTATTAATACTTTTCAGATTTGTTTGGAATTGTTCTATTACTTTTGGAAATAAAAGAATACTAAATCCAATGTTCTTGATATTAGTAGTGAAGTCCACCTGGTTAAGCCTACACACAGCATTCACATTTATCTCAGCTCTTTCCTTTTCCAAAAGAAGAATCTGAACAATGATTTATATTTCCCACCTCATGGACGGTGGGAAATTCTTACTTCTTTTTGCTGTTATCTCTCTGAACTTATAATATCTTGATGATCTGTAATGCTCAACTCCTTTCAAGGATTAGTTTGTGAATTGTACAGGAGCAGGACCAAGTTTATTGTTTGTGTCATGCTTAACTCTGCAAGATACCATAGTATAGGTAAGGAATCAAGTAACTGAGACATAAACCTCTGTCCATACATATGAAATATTATCTCTTAAATACTTGTATAATATAACAGTTAGAGGCTTAGGAAACAGCAGGATACTGGCTGCTGCATAAGCCTTTAGATAGAAACTCCTGCTTGTAACCTGTGCAACCTAAATGGGTAAGAGAGGAAAGAGCAGTGAGATGGAGTGACATGGGACTCTAATTGTGGCTCCAACACATACAGTGTGAAACGTCAAGAAACTGAGAGACAAACCTTGGGCTTAGGTTGGGAAAAGCATCTGTTCATGCTTTAACAGAGCATTTATCCCAGAACAACAGAGAGCACGTGTGGCACATAGAAGATGCAGCTATTGGGGTGACAGAACACTAAACCAGTGTCTGTGTGGATACACAGCACAGTGCACATGTGAGACCTTATCCAGACAGTGTGCTGTTGGACTCGTGTGCTTCAAGCTCAATTAATATGAATTTCAGTGAGTGAGTGAGTGAGTGAGGGAGGAGCCTCTGCATCTTGTAATTGTGAAAGATGAAAGAGCTGCTTCAGGACTGGGAACACTATACCGTATACACATCTTTATGCTAAAATAATCACTACTAGTAATTAGAGTTTCAGTCACCATTGGCAACATTTGTTCTTTTGAAGGGGATTTATGGGGACTTGTTTTGATTTACTTTAGATTTTAAATCTGAACATTTTGTAGCTGCTTTGAAAATGAAAGGAAGTAAGATCAACAATCTTGTACAAAACCAAGCAAATGCAATTAAGTATCTAATACATATTGGCTTAGAATTATTCCAGAGTTTAAAACCAAGCTGCTGTTGTACAGTGAAATCAGAGAAGAGACTTGTTTGCCTGCAGTGTTTTGGGGTGGAGCTCAAAGCATTCTGACACAAGTTCCCTTGGCACAGGTCTTTGATGTCCATATTTGACTCTAACTGGGACACACAGTCAGCTTTACTTATTATCATTTTTAAATTACATTTGAATGGCCATTAATAACATTACAAGAAGTTTTATTGGTTTGTTTGGGTTTTTGTTTTTCCTTCTGATAAGATATAAATGGGAGTACCTGCAGGATGGCTGAGCCATTCAGTGCTCTCTTTTCCCAGAACATTCTACACCCATTATCAATTTTATTATTTTCATTTATCTCCTAGCAATCAGTTTTTTGTGAATGTCCTTAAAGCCAAGTTGGCAGATCTTGTCTTGGAATCTTATCCTGTACAGGTTGCCTTTGTTCATAAGGTATAAGGCACTGTCCAAATAGAGAGAATGTGAGCGATGTTTTAGCGAGTAGCTGGGTTTTGGTTGGGCTGTTTGTTCTTGGCAGCTGCAGAGGTCTCACCCTATTTAACTTCAGTTACATCTTGTACCTAAACCAAAAAGAAACCTTACCTTGCAGAAAGGGCAAGATTTGTCTGACTGATCCTGTTTGGATGGTGCTTGAATCGCTTCACAGAAATGCTTGTGTGCAGCTAAAGACATTTTTTTAGAGGATTCAACCTGTTCCTAAAATTATTTTTCTTAAATAATCTCCCCCACCTCCCTGGGTTGTTCTTACAGACCTTATATAATGTTCAGGGTTTGTTTTAATCAGGCACTGCTTTGTGGGAAATAAATGACTTTTCATTCCCCAGCATTTTAACTAAAATAATTAGCTGCACACACTGAAGTCGCTGTAAACTGGACTGAACTACAACTGGGCTACAGAAAATCAACAAAGCTGATCATGTCTCTCTGATGAGAGATAAATGGTTTCTATATAAGTCTGAGGTCTATAAAGTAACTGGATTAATGCTGAGTCTGTGACTAAATGACAACCTCCACTTTGTAATTTCAGTCTTTTTAGATTCTTTATTATGACATTTCTTGTTCTCTTGAGATGGATGAAAGTAAATAATCGAGTTCGTGGGTAATGAGCTTGCCAAACCCAAGGCACTGAGAAGTTCTGAAAGCTCCTTGCAGTTGTTAATGCCTGTGGGCTCCTAGCCAACATGGTCAATATAGTTTACCATAAAGTTTAGATCTCCTTGTGTTGTTGTTTTTCCCCATGAAACCAATTGGCTCATCATAACCTGGTATAAGGAACTCAAACTAAATCTGTGATGCTGCTGCACATGACTATTATGCCTGGGATCTTTGGCTGTAAAACATCACAATGACAAAACATGAAGTGAGCTGGATGTGCTGTTTCTAAAACTCATTAATCCTTCTGCCTTGCTGAGCCTCCAGTTGAAAATGAGAGTGTCAGAACTCGGTATTCCTGTGAGGTGGAGCATCCCTTGAGTGCTCTTAGATGCTGCGCTGTAAGGAGTAAAGCTACTGGCTATGTTCATTTTAAGTTCCCTTAGAAAGAAAGGAAAATACACTCATGCTTGGAAAATCAGGAATAAAATAGTACTAAATATCACTTATTACTCTAGCCTGTGCTCCACACCTTTGGCTCTCAGCCTTTTACTTGAACATGAAATCTGTAGGATTCTCCCCAGAAAGCTTTTCCTGCCACCTCCACAGGTGCAGGGCTATACAGCAGCACCTGGCACTGCAAAATCAACCAACCATCACACCATCTTTACTGTTGTATTTTCAAATGCTACCCTCTAAAGCTCCTTGTGCCAAAGGAGGACAAAAATATCTCCAGAGGGGAACAAAAATAATTGTCTTCAGAAGCACAACCACTGGAAAAGTTTTATTTCAGGAAAAACCCAAAGCAATCATTTTATGGCTTTATTTCCCTCCACAACTGATATTCAATAAACATTCACTGATAAGTAAACACCAAAGAACACCAAAGAGAAAGGAGAGGTTTTCCTTAAGACATGCAGTGGCTTCTGGAACTAAATAAAGAAAAAAATTACTAATAAAGTTAACTAATTAATAAAATATAACAAACAAAATAACAACATGGCAGAATAATTTCTGCAGGGATAAGTGTGTAAATCATCCATGTATTGTGATGTAAAATGGTAGCAGCTTGAAAATTTAAATGTGTATCGGCATTTGTGTTACTCACTATACTGTAATTCAGTCAGCATGTGCAATATGAGGACAACTTTGTAAAAAAGAAGTGTAAATTTTATTACGTATTGTGAGGCCACACTTCAAGTGCTGCATTCATTCTGGACCTCTTACTTTTACAAGGATGTGGAGATCCTGGAGCAAAGGGCAGCAGAGCTCCTGGAGGACTGGAGAACGTGTCTGATGAGCAGTGGCTGAGGGAGCCTGGTGGCTCCAGGAGGCAATGGAGTCACCGTCCCTGGAGGTGTTTAAGAGGTGTGTGGATCTGGCGCTGAGTGATGTGGTTTAAGATCACAGAACCATCAAGGATAGAAGAGAGCTTCAAGATCAAGTCCAGCCATCTGCTCAGCACAGCCATGCAACCCCAAAACCACTAAACCACATCACCCAGCACTGCCATTGCAACTCCTGAACCAAAAAGTGTGTTTCAGAGGCGTCTAGATGCGGTGCTGAGAGATGTGGTTTAGGGGTTGTAGTGCCAGTGCTGGATGGACGGCTGGACTTGATGATCTCGATGGTCTTCTTCCAACCTTGACCATTTCCATTCCCATTCCCATTCCATTCCATTCCATTCCATTCCATTCCATTCCATTCCATTCCATTCCATTCCATTCGGCCGTGAGGGGCTGGGGGGGCACCGTGAGGGAGCGCGCGCAGAGCCGCTCCCCCCACCCCAAGGGGCGCGCGCGAGGTGCCGCAGCGCCGCCCGCCTCTCGCCGCCCACTCT